>CASCJU010000009.1:0-41947 GCA_949152495.1 Lasius fuliginosus | reverse complement strand
AAAAGCGACAAACCGGCTCGGGCGGTACCTCCGACGATTCGGGCGGTACCTCCGGCCGACTATCGGTCGAAAATTTTCAAAGTCCCACGGCTCCGGGCGGCACCTCCGAAACGTTTCCGAGCGATTTGCGTCTAAGCGATGAGCGATACGGTGAAATGCTTCGAACGAATGTTTCATGATTTTCGACGGGCTATACGACCCCGTTATCAGATTTACGGTAAATGACGCATTTCTCGAAATTTCCGTTTCCGACGCATATTTTTTCATCATTTCGCAAAATCTGTACGCACATTCACAGAGCACGTTAAAAACCACGAAACATTCGTTCGGAACGGTTAATCGTATCTATCACCGTTTCGGTACAAAAAGCGACAAACCGGCTCGGGCGGTACCTCCGACGATTCGGGCGGTACCTCCGGCCGACTATCGGTCGAAAATTTTCAAAGTCCCACGGCTCCGGGCGGCACCTCCGAAACGTTTCCGAGCGATTTGCGTCTAAGCGATGAGCGATACGGTGAAATGCTTCGAACGAATGTTTCATGATTTTCGACGGGCTATACGACCCCGTTATCAGATTTACGGTAAATGACGCATTTCTCGAAATTTCCGTTTCCGACGCATATTTTTTCATCATTTCGCAAAATCTGTACGCACATTCACAGAGCACGTTAAAAACCACGAAACATTCGTTCGGAACGGTTAATCGTATCTATCACCGTTTCGGTACAAAAAGCGACAAACCGGCTCGGGCGGTACCTCCGACGATTCGGGCGGTACCTCCGGCCGACTATCGGTCGAAAATTTTCAAAGTCCCACGGCTCCGGGCGGCACCTCCGAAACGTTTCCGAGCGATTTGCGTCTAAGCGATGAGCGATACGGTGAAATGCTTCGAACGAATGTTTCATGATTTTCGACGGGCTATACGACCCCGTTATCAGATTTACGGTAAATGACGCATTTCTCGAAATTTCCGTTTCCGACGCATATTTTTTCATCATTTCGCAAAATCTGTACGCACATTCACAGAGCACGTTAAAAACCACGAAACATTCGTTCGGAACGGTTAATCGTATCTATCACCGTTTCGGTACAAAAAGCGACAAACCGGCTCGGGCGGTACCTCCGACGATTCGGGCGGTACCTCCGGCCGACTATCGGTCGAAAATTTTCAAAGTCCCACGGCTCCGGGAGGCACCTCCGAAACGTTTCCGAGCGATTTGCGTCTAAGCGATGAGCGATACGGTGAAATGCTTCGAACGAATGTTTCATGATTTTCGACGGGCTATACGACCCCGTTATCAGATTTACGGTAAATGACGCATTTCTCGAAATTTCCGTTTCCGACGCATATTTTTTCATCATTTCGCAAAATCTGTACGCACATTCACAGAGCACGTTAAAAACCACGAAACATTCGTTCGGAACGGTTAATCGTATCTATCACCGTTTCGGTACAAAAAGCGACAAACCGGCTCGGGCGGTACCTCCGACGATTCGGGCGGTACCTCCGGCCGACTATCGGTCGAAAATTTTCAAAGTCCCACGGCTCCGGGCGGCACCTCCGAAACGTTTCCGAGCGATTTGCGTCTAAGCGATGAGCGATACGGTGAAATGCTTCGAACGAATGTTTCATGATTTTCGACGGGCTATACGACCCCGTTATCAGATTTACGGTAAATGACGCATTTCTCGAAATTTCCGTTTCCGACGCATATTTTTTCATCATTTCGCAAAATCTGTACGCACATTCACAGAGCACGTTAAAAACCACGAAACATTCGTTCGGAACGGTTAATCGTATCTATCACCGTTTCGGTACAAAAAGCGACAAACCGGCTCGGGCGGTACCTCCGACGATTCGGGCGGTACCTCCGGCCGACTATCGGTCGAAAATTTTCAAAGTCCCACGGCTCCGGGCGGCACCTCCGAAACGTTTCCGAGCGATTTGCGTCTAAGCGATGAGCGATACGGTGAAATGCTTCGAACGAATGTTTCATGATTTTCGACGGGCTATACGACCCCGTTATCAGATTTACGGTAAATGACGCATTTCTCGAAATTTCCGTTTCCGACGCATATTTTTTCATCATTTCGCAAAATCTGTACGCACATTCACAGAGCACGTTAAAAACCACGAAACATTCGTTCGGAACGGTTAATCGTAACTATCACCGTTTCGGTACAAAAAGCGACAAACCGGCTCGGGCGGTACCTCCGACGATTCGGACGGTACCTCCGGCCGACTATCGGTCGAAAATTTTCAAAGTCCCACGGCTCCGGGCGGCACCTCCGAAACGTTTCCGAGCGATTTGCGTCTAAGCGATGAGCGATACGGTGAAATGCTTCGAACGAATGTTTCATGATTTTCGACGGGCTATACGACCCCGTTATCAGATTTACGGTAAATGACGCATTTCTCGAAATTTCCGTTTCCGACGCATATTTTTTCATCATTTCGCTAAATCTGTACGCACATTCACAGAGCACGTTAAAAACCACGAAACATTCGTTCGGAACGGTTAATCGTAACTATCACCGTTTCGGTACAAAAAGCGACAAACCGGCTCGGGCGGTACCTCCGACGATTCGGGCGGTACCTCCGGCCGACTATCGGTCGAAAATTTTCAAAGTCCCACGGCTCCGGGCGGCACCTCCGAAACGTTTCCGAGCGATTTGCGTCTAAGCGATGAGCGATACGGTGAAATGCTTCGAACGAATGTTTCATGATTTTCGACGGGCTATACGACCCCGTTATCAGATTTACGGTAAATTACGCATTTCTCGAAATTTCCGTTTCCGACGCATATTTTTTCATCATTTCGCAAAATCTGTACGCACATTCACAGAGCACGTTAAAAACCACGAAACATTCGTTCGGAACGGTTAATCGTATCTATCACCGTTTCGGTACAAAAAGCGACAAACCGGCTCGGGCGGTACCTCCGACGATTCGGGCGGTACCTCCGGCCGACTATCGGTCGAAAATTTTCAAAGTCCCACGGCTCCGGGCGGCACCTCCGAAACGTTTCCGAGCGATTTGCGTCTAAGCGATGAGCGATACGGTGAAATGCTTCGAACGAATGTTTCATGATTTTCGACGGACTATACGACCCCGTTATCAGATTTACGGTAAATGACGCATTTCTCGAAATTTCCGTTTCCGACGCATATTTTTTCATCATTTCGCAAAATCTGTACGCACATTCACAGAGCACGTTAAAAACCACGAAACATTCGTTCGGAACGGTTAATCGTATCTATCACCGTTTCGGTACAAAAAGCGACAAACCGGCTCGGGCGGTACCTCCGACGATTCGGGCGGTACCTCCGGCCGACTATCGGTCGAAAATTTTCAAAGTCCCACGGCTCCGGGCGGCACCTCCGAAACGTTTCCGAGCGATTTGCGTCTAAGCGATGAGCGATACGGTGAAATGCTTCGAACGAATGTTTCATGATTTTCGACGGGCTATACGACCCCGTTATCAGATTTACGGTAAATGACGCATTTCTCGAAATTTCCGTTTCCGACGCATATTTTTTCATCATTTCGCAAAATCTGTACGCACATTCACAGAGCACGTTAAAAACCACGAAACATTCGTTCGGAACGGTTAATCGTAACTATCACCGTTTCGGTACAAAAAGCGACAAACCGGCTCGGGCGGTACCTCCGACGATTCGGGCGGTACCTCCGGCCGACTATCGGTCGAAAATTTTCAAAGTCCCACGGCTCCGGGCGGCACCTCCGAAACGTTTCCGAGCGATTTGCGTCTAAGCGATGAGCGATACGGTGAAATGCTTCGAACGAATGTTTCATGATTTTCGTCGGGCTATACGACCCCGTTATCAGATTTACGGTAAATGACGCATTTCTCGAAATTTCCGTTTCCGACGCATATTTTTTCATCATTTCGCAAAATCTGTACGCACATTCACAGAGCACGTTAAAAACCACGAAACATTCGTTCGGAACGGTTAATCGTATCTATCACCGTTTCGGTACAAAAAGCGACAAACCGGCTCGGGCGGTACCTCCGACGATTCGGGCGGTACCTCCGGCCGACTATCGGTCGAAAATTTTCAAAGTCCCACGGCTCCGGGCGGCACCTCCGAAACGTTTCCGAGCGATTTGCGTCTAAGCGATGAGCGATACGGTGAAATGCTTCGAACGAATGTTTCATGATTTTCGACGGGCTATACGACCCCGTTATCAGATTTACGGTAAATGACGCATTTCTCGAAATTTCCGTTTCCGACGCATATTTTTTCATCATTTCGCAAAATCTGTACGCACATTCACAGAGCACGTTAAAAACCACGAAACATTCGTTCGGAACGGTTAATCGTATCTATCACCGTTTCGGTACAAAAAGCGACAAACCGGCTCGGGCGGTACCTCCGACGATTCGGGCGGTACCTCCGGCCGACTATCGGTCGAAAATTTTCAAAGTCCCACGGCTCCGGGCGGCACCTCCGAAACGTTTCCGAGCGATTTGCGTCTAAGCGATGAGCGATACGGTGAAATGCTTCGAACGAATGTTTCATGATTTTCGACGGGCTATACGACCCCGTTATCAGATTTACGGTAAATGACGCATTTCTCGAAATTTCCGTTTCCGACGCATATTTTTTCATCATTTCGCAAAATCTGTACGCACATTCACAGAGCACGTTAAAAACCACGAAACATTCGTTCGGAACGGTTAATCGTAACAATCACCGTTTCGGTACAAAAAGCGACAAACCGGCTCGGGCGGTACCTCCGACGATTCGGGCGGTACCTCCGGCCGACTATCGGTCGAAAATTTTCAAAGTCCCACGGCTCCGGGCGGCACCTCCGAAACGTTTCCGAGCGATTTGCGTCTAAGCGATGAGCGATACGGTGAAATGCTTCGAACGAATGTTTCATGATTTTCGACGGGCTATACGACCCCGTTATCAGATTTACGGTAAATGACGCATTTCTCGAAATTTCCGTTTCCGACGCATATTTTTTCATCATTTCGCAAAATCTGTACGCACATTCACAGAGCACGTTAAAAACCACGAAACATTCGTTCGGAACGGTTAATCGTATCTATCACCGTTTCGGTACAAAAAGCGACAAACCGGCTCGGGCGGTACCTCCGACGATTCGGGCGGTACCTCCGGCCGACTATCGGTCGAAAATTTTCAAAGTCCCACGGCTCCGGGCGGCACCTCCGAAACGTTTCCGAGCGATTTGCGTCTAAGCGATGAGCGATACGGTGAAATGCTTCGAACGAATGTTTCATGATTTTCGACGGGCTATACGACCCCGTTATCAGATTTACGGTAAATGACGCATTTCTCGAAATTTCCGTTTCCGACGCATATTTTTTCATCATTTCGCAAAATCTGTACGCACATTCACAGAGCACGTTAAAAACCACGAAACATTCGTTCGGAACGGTTAATCGTAACAATCACCGTTTCGGTACAAAAAGCGACAAACCGGCTCGGGCGGTACCTCCGACGATTCGGGCGGTACCTCCGGCCGACTATCGGTCGAAAATTTTCAAAGTCCCACGGCTCCGGGCGGCACCTCCGAAACGTTTCCGAGCGATTTGCGTCTAAGCGATGAGCGATACGGTGAAATGCTTCGAACGAATGTTTCATGATTTTCGACGGGCTATACGACCCCGTTATCAGATTTACGGTAAATGACGCATTTCTCGAAATTTCCGTTTCCGACGCATATTTTTTCATCATTTCGCAAAATCTGTACGCACATTCACAGAGCACGTTAAAAACCACGAAACATTCGTTCGGAACGGTTAATCGTAACTATCACCGTTTCGGTACAAAAAGCGACAAACCGGCTCGGGCGGTACCTCCGACGATTCGGGCGGTACCTCCGGCCGACTATCGGTCGAAAATTTTCAAAGTCCCACGGCTCCGGGCGGCACCTCCGAAACGTTTCCGAGCGATTTGCGTCTAAGCGATGAGCGATACGGTGAAATGCTTCGAACGAATGTTTCATGATTTTCGACGGGCTATACGACCCCGTTATCAGATTTACGGTAAATTACGCATTTCTCGAAATTTCCGTTTCCGACGCATATTTTTTCATCATTTCGCAAAATCTGTACGCACATTCACAGAGCACGTTAAAAACCACGAAACATTCGTTCGGAACGGTTAATCGTATCTATCACCGTTTCGGTACAAAAAGCGACAAACCGGCTCGGGCGGTACCTCCGACGATTCGGGCGGTACCTCCGGCCGACTATCGGTCGAAAATTTTCAAAGTCCCACGGCTCCGGGCGGCACCTCCGAAACGTTTCCGAGCGATTTGCGTCTAAGCGATGAGCGATACGGTGAAATGCTTCGAACGAATGTTTCATGATTTTCGACGGGCTATACGACCCCGTTATCAGATTTACGGTAAATGACGCATTTCTCGAAATTTCCGTTTCCGACGCATATTTTTTCATCATTTCGCAAAATCTGTACGCACATTCACAGAGCACGTTAAAAACCACGAAACATTCGTTCGGAACGGTTAATCGTATCTATCACCGTTTCGGTACAAAAAGCGACAAACCGGCTCGGGCGGTACCTCCGACGATTCGGGCGGTACCTCCGGCCGACTATCGGTCGAAAATTTTCAAAGTCCCACGGCTCCGGGCGGCACCTCCGAAACGTTTCCGAGCGATTTGCGTCTAAGCGATGAGCGATACGGTGAAATGCTTCGAACGAATGTTTCATGATTTTCGACGGGCTATACGACCCCGTTATCAGATTTACGGTAAATGACGCATTTCTCGAAATTTCCGTTTCCGACGCATATTTTTTCATCATTTCGCAAAATCTGTACGCACATTCACAGAGCACGTTAAAAACCACGAAACATTCGTTCGGAACGGTTAATCGTAACAATCACCGTTTCGGTACAAAAAGCGACAAACCGGCTCGGGCGGTACCTCCGACGATTCGGGCGGTACCTCCGGCCGACTATCGGTCGAAAATTTTCAAAGTCCCACGGCTCCGGGCGGCACCTCCGAAACGTTTCCGAGCGATTTGCGTCTAAGCGATGAGCGATACGGTGAAATGCTTCGAACGAATGTTTCATGATTTTCGACGGGCTATACGACCCCGTTATCAGATTTACGGTAAATGACGCATTTCTCGAAATTTCCGTTTCCGACGCATATTTTTTCATCATTTCGCAAAATCTGTACGCACATTCACAGAGCACGTTAAAAACCACGAAACATTCGTTCGGAACGGTTAATCGTAACTATCACCGTTTCGGTACAAAAAGCGACAAACCGGCTCGGGCGGTACCTCCGACGATTCGGGCGGTACCTCCGGCCGACTATCGGTCGAAAATTTTCAAAGTCCCACGGCTCCGGGCGGCACCTCCGAAACGTTTCCGAGCGATTTGCGTCTAAGCGATGAGCGATACGGTGAAATGCTTCGAACGAATGTTTCATGATTTTCGACGGGCTATACGACCCCGTTATCAGATTTACGGTAAATTACGCATTTCTCGAAATTTCCGTTTCCGACGCATATTTTTTCATCATTTCGCAAAATCTGTACGCACATTCACAGAGCACGTTAAAAACCACGAAACATTCGTTCGGAACGGTTAATCGTATCTATCACCGTTTCGGTACAAAAAGCGACAAACCGGCTCGGGCGGTACCTCCGACGATTCGGGCGGTACCTCCGGCCGACTATCGGTCGAAAATTTTCAAAGTCCCACGGCTCCGGGCGGCACCTCCGAAACGTTTCCGAGCGATTTGCGTCTAAGCGATGAGCGATACGGTGAAATGCTTCGAACGAATGTTTCATGATTTTCGACGGGCTATACGACCCCGTTATCAGATTTACGGTAAATGACGCATTTCTCGAAATTTCCGTTTCCGACGCATATTTTTTCATCATTTCGCAAAATCTGTACGCACATTCACAGAGCACGTTAAAAACCACGAAACATTCGTTCGGAACGGTTAATCGTATCTATCACCGTTTCGGTACAAAAAGCGACAAACCGGCTCGGGCGGTACCTCCGACGATTCGGGCGGTACCTCCGGCCGACTATCGGTCGAAAATTTTCAAAGTCCCACGGCTCCGGGCGGCACCTCCGAAACGTTTCCGAGCGATTTGCGTCTAAGCGATGAGCGATACGGTGAAATGCTTCGAACGAATGTTTCATGATTTTCGACGGGCTATACGACCCCGTTATCAGATTTACGGTAAATGACGCATTTCTCGAAATTTCCGTTTCCGACGCATATTTTTTCATCATTTCGCAAAATCTGTACGCACATTCACAGAGCACGTTAAAAACCACGAAACATTCGTTCGGAACGGTTAATCGTATCTATCACCGTTTCGGTACAAAAAGCGACAAACCGGCTCGGGCGGTACCTCCGACGATTCGGGCGGTACCTCCGGCCGACTATCGGTCGAAAATTTTCAAAGTCCCACGGCTCCGGGCGGCACCTCCGAAACGTTTCCGAGCGATTTGCGTCTAAGCGATGAGCGATACGGTGAAATGCTTCGAACGAATGTTTCATGATTTTCGACGGGCTATACGACCCCGTTATCAGATTTACGGTAAATGACGCATTTCTCGAAATTTCCGTTTCCGACGCATATTTTTTCATCATTTCGCTAAATCTGTACGCACATTCACAGAGCACGTTAAAAACCACGAAACATTCGTTCGGAACGGTTAATCGTAACTATCACCGTTTCGGTACAAAAAGCGACAAACCGGCTCGGGCGGTACCTCCGACGATTCGGGCGGTACCTCCGGCCGACTATCGGTCGAAAATTTTCAAAGTCCCACGGCTCCGGGCGGCACCTCCGAAACGTTTCCGAGCGATTTGCGTCTAAGCGATGAGCGATACGGTGAAATGCTTCGAACGAATGTTTCATGATTTTCGACGGGCTATACGACCCCGTTATCAGATTTACGGTAAATGACGCATTTCTCGAAATTTCCGTTTCCGACGCATATTTTTTCATCATTTCGCTAAATCTGTACGCACATTCACAGAGCACGTTAAAAACCACGAAACATTCGTTCGGAACGGTTAATCGTAACTATCACCGTTTCGGTACAAAAAGCGACAAACCGGCTCGGGCGGTACCTCCGACGATTCGGGCGGTACCTCCGGCCGACTATCGGTCGAAAATTTTCAAAGTCCCACGGCTCCGGGCGGCACCTCCGAAACGTTTCCGAGCGATTTGCGTCTAAGCGATGAGCGATACGGTGAAATGCTTCGAACGAATGTTTCATGATTTTCGACGGGCTATACGACCCCGTTATCAGATTTACGGTAAATGACGCATTTCTCGAAATTTCCGTTTCCGACGCATATTTTTTCATCATTTCGCAAAATCTGTACGCACATTCACAGAGCACGTTAAAAACCACGAAACATTCGTTCGGAACGGTTAATCGTATCTATCACCGTTTCGGTACAAAAAGCGACAAACCGGCTCGGGCGGTACCTCCGACGATTCGGGCGGTACCTCCGGCCGACTATCGGTCGAAAATTTTCAAAGTCCCACGGCTCCGGGCGGCACCTCCGAAACGTTTCCGAGCGATTTGCGTCTAAGCGATGAGCGATACGGTGAAATGCTTCGAACGAATGTTTCATGATTTTCGACGGGCTATACGACCCCGTTATCAGATTTACGGTAAATGACGCATTTCTCGAAATTTCCGTTTCCGACGCATATTTTTTCATCATTTCGCAAAATCTGTACGCACATTCACAGAGCACGTTAAAAACCACGAAACATTCGTTCGGAACGGTTAATCGTATCTATCACCGTTTCGGTACAAAAAGCGACAAACCGGCTCGGGCGGTACCTCCGACGATTCGGGCGGTACCTCCGGCCGACTATCGGTCGAAAATTTTCAAAGTCCCACGGCTCCGGGCGGCACCTCCGAAACGTTTCCGAGCGATTTGCGTCTAAGCGATGAGCGATACGGTGAAATGCTTCGAACGAATGTTTCATGATTTTCGACGGGCTATACGACCCCGTTATCAGATTTACGGTAAATGACGCATTTCTCGAAATTTCCGTTTCCGACGCATATTTTTTCATCATTTCGCAAAATCTGTACGCACATTCACAGAGCACGTTAAAAACCACGAAACATTCGTTCGGAACGGTTAATCGTATCTATCACCGTTTCGGTACAAAAAGCGACAAACCGGCTCGGGCGGTACCTCCGACGATTCGGGCGGTACCTCCGGCCGACTATCGGTCGAAAATTTTCAAAGTCCCACGGCTCCGGGCGGCACCTCCGAAACGTTTCCGAGCGATTTGCGTCTAAGCGATGAGCGATACGGTGAAATGCTTCGAACGAATGTTTCATGATTTTCGACGGGCTATACGACCCCGTTATCAGATTTACGGTAAATGACGCATTTCTCGAAATTTCCGTTTCCGACGCATATTTTTTCATCATTTCGCAAAATCTGTACGCACATTCACAGAGCACGTTAAAAACCACGAAACATTCGTTCGGAACGGTTAATCGTATCTATCACCGTTTCGGTACAAAAAGCGACAAACCGGCTCGGGCGGTACCTCCGACGATTCGGGCGGTACCTCCGGCCGACTATCGGTCGAAAATTTTCAAAGTCCCACGGCTCCGGGCGGCACCTCCGAAACGTTTCCGAGCGATTTGCGTCTAAGCGATGAGCGATACGGTGAAATGCTTCGAACGAATGTTTCATGATTTTCGACGGGCTATACGACCCCGTTATCAGATTTACGGTAAATGACGCATTTCTCGAAATTTCCGTTTCCGACGCATATTTTTTCATCATTTCGCAAAATCTGTACGCACATTCACAGAGCACGTTAAAAACCACGAAACATTCGTTCGGAACGGTTAATCGTATCTATCACCGTTTCGGTACAAAAAGCGACAAACCGGCTCGGGCGGTACCTCCGACGATTCGGGCGGTACCTCCGGCCGACTATCGGTCGAAAATTTTCAAAGTCCCACGGCTCCGGGCGGCACCTCCGAAACGTTTCCGAGCGATTTGCGTCTAAGCGATGAGCGATACGGTGAAATGCTTCGAACGAATGTTTCATGATTTTCGACGGGCTATACGACCCCGTTATCAGATTTACGGTAAATGACGCATTTCTCGAAATTTCCGTTTCCGACGCATATTTTTTCATCATTTCGCAAAATCTGTACGCACATTCACAGAGCACGTTAAAAACCACGAAACATTCGTTGGGAACGGTTAATCGTATCTATCACCGTTTCGGTACAAAAAGCGACAAACCGGCTCGGGCGGTACCTCCGACGATTCGGGCGGTACCTCCGGCCGACTATCGGTCGAAAATTTTCAAAGTCCCACGGCTCCGGGCGGCACCTCCGAAACGTTTCCGAGCGATTTGCGTCTAAGCGATGAGCGATACGGTGAAATGCTTCGAACGAATGTTTCATGATTTTCGACGGGCTATACGACCCCGTTATCAGATTTACGGTAAATGACGCATTTCTCGAAATTTCCGTTTCCGACGCATATTTTTTCATCATTTCGCAAAATCTGTACGCACATTCACAGAGCACGTTAAAAACCACGAAACATTCGTTCGGAACGGTTAATCGTATCTATCACCGTTTCGGTACAAAAAGCGACAAACCGGCTCGGGCGGTACCTCCGACGATTCGGGCGGTACCTCCGGCCGACTATCGGTCGAAAATTTTCAAAGTCCCACGGCTCCGGGCGGCACCTCCGAAACGTTTCCGAGCGATTTGCGTCTAAGCGATGAGCGATACGGTGAAATGCTTCGAACGAATGTTTCATGATTTTCGACGGGCTATACGACCCCGTTATCAGATTTACGGTAAATGACGCATTTCTCGAAATTTCCGTTTCCGACGCATATTTTTTCATCATTTCGCAAAATCTGTACGCACATTCACAGAGCACGTTAAAAACCACGAAACATTCGTTCGGAACGGTTAATCGTATCTATCACCGTTTCGGTACAAAAAGCGACAAACCGGCTCGGGCGGTACCTCCGACGATTCGGGCGGTACCTCCGGCCGACTATCGGTCGAAAATTTTCAAAGTCCCACGGCTCCGGGCGGCACCTCCGAAACGTTTCCGAGCGATTTGCGTCTAAGCGATGAGCGATACGGTGAAATGCTTCGAACGAATGTTTCATGATTTTCGACGGGCTATACGACCCCGTTATCAGATTTACGGTAAATGACGCATTTCTCGAAATTTCCGTTTCCGACGCATATTTTTTCATCATTTCGCAAAATCTGTACGCACATTCACAGAGCACGTTAAAAACCACGAAACATTCGTTCGGAACGGTTAATCGTAACAATCACCGTTTCGGTACAAAAAGCGACAAACCGGCTCGGGCGGTACCTCCGACGATTCGGGCGGTACCTCCGGCCGACTATCGGTCGAAAATTTTCAAAGTCCCACGGCTCCGGGCGGCACCTCCGAAACGTTTCCGAGCGATTTGCGTCTAAGCGATGAGCGATACGGTGAAATGCTTCGAACGAATGTTTCATGATTTTCGACGGGCTATACGACCCCGTTATCAGATTTACGGTAAATGACGCATTTCTCGAAATTTCCGTTTCCGACGCATATTTTTTCATCATTTCGCAAAATCTGTACGCACATTCACAGAGCACGTTAAAAACCACGAAACATTCGTTCGGAACGGTTAATCGTAACTATCACCGTTTCGGTACAAAAAGCGACAAACCGGCTCGGGCGGTACCTCCGACGATTCGGGCGGTACCTCCGGCCGACTATCGGTCGAAAATTTTCAAAGTCCCACGGCTCCGGGCGGCACCTCCGAAACGTTTCCGAGCGATTTGCGTCTAAGCGATGAGCGATACGGTGAAATGCTTCGAACGAATGTTTCATGATTTTCGACGGGCTATACGACCCCGTTATCAGATTTACGGTAAATTACGCATTTCTCGAAATTTCCGTTTCCGACGCATATTTTTTCATCATTTCGCAAAATCTGTACGCACATTCACAGAGCACGTTAAAAACCACGAAACATTCGTTCGGAACGGTTAATCGTATCTATCACCGTTTCGGTACAAAAAGCGACAAACCGGCTCGGGCGGTACCTCCGACGATTCGGGCGGTACCTCCGGCCGACTATCGGTCGAAAATTTTCAAAGTCCCACGGCTCCGGGCGGCACCTCCGAAACGTTTCCGAGCGATTTGCGTCTAAGCGATGAGCGATACGGTGAAATGCTTCGAACGAATGTTTCATGATTTTCGACGGGCTATACGACCCCGTTATCAGATTTACGGTAAATGACGCATTTCTCGAAATTTCCGTTTCCGACGCATATTTTTTCATCATTTCGCAAAATCTGTACGCACATTCACAGAGCACGTTAAAAACCACGAAACATTCGTTCGGAACGGTTAATCGTATCTATCACCGTTTCGGTACAAAAAGCGACAAACCGGCTCGGGCGGTACCTCCGACGATTCGGGCGGTACCTCCGGCCGACTATCGGTCGAAAATTTTCAAAGTCCCACGGCTCCGGGCGGCACCTCCGAAACGTTTCCGAGCGATTTGCGTCTAAGCGATGAGCGATACGGTGAAATGCTTCGAACGAATGTTTCATGATTTTCGACGGGCTATACGACCCCGTTATCAGATTTACGGTAAATGACGCATTTCTCGAAATTTCCGTTTCCGACGCATATTTTTTCATCATTTCGCAAAATCTGTACGCACATTCACAGAGCACGTTAAAAACCACGAAACATTCGTTCGGAACGGTTAATCGTATCTATCACCGTTTCGGTACAAAAAGCGACAAACCGGCTCGGGCGGTACCTCCGACGATTCGGGCGGTACCTCCGGCCGACTATCGGTCGAAAATTTTCAAAGTCCCACGGCTCCGGGCGGCACCTCCGAAACGTTTCCGAGCGATTTGCGTCTAAGCGATGAGCGATACGGTGAAATGCTTCGAACGAATGTTTCATGATTTTCGACGGGCTATACGACCCCGTTATCAGATTTACGGTAAATGACGCATTTCTCGAAATTTCCGTTTCCGACGCATATTTTTTCATCATTTCGCAAAATCTGTACGCACATTCACAGAGCACGTTAAAAACCACGAAACATTCGTTCGGAACGGTTAATCGTAACTATCACCGTTTCGGTACAAAAAGCGACAAACCGGCTCGGGCGGTACCTCCGACGATTCGGGCGGTACCTCCGGCCGACTATCGGTCGAAAATTTTCAAAGTCCCACGGCTCCGGGCGGCACCTCCGAAACGTTTCCGAGCGATTTGCGTCTAAGCGATGAGCGATACGGTGAAATGCTTCGAACGAATGTTTCATGATTTTCGACGGGCTATACGACCCCGTTATCAGATTTACGGTAAATGACGCATTTCTCGAAATTTCCGTTTCCGACGCATATTTTTTCATCATTTCGCAAAATCTGTACGCACATTCACAGAGCACGTTAAAAACCACGAAACATTCGTTCGGAACGGTTAATCGTATCTATCACCGTTTCGGTACAAAAAGCGACAAACCGGCTCGGGCGGTACCTCCGACGATTCGGGCGGTACCTCCGGCCGACTATCGGTCGAAAATTTTCAAAGTCCCACGGCTCCGGGCGGCACCTCCGAAACGTTTCCGAGCGATTTGCGTCTAAGCGATGAGCGATACGGTGAAATGCTTCGAACGAATGTTTCATGATTTTCGACGGGCTATACGACCCCGTTATCAGATTTACGGTAAATGACGCATTTCTCGAAATTTCCGTTTCCGACGCATATTTTTTCATCATTTCGCAAAATCTGTACGCACATTCACAGAGCACGTTAAAAACCACGAAACATTCGTTCGGAACGGTTAATCGTATCTATCACCGTTTCGGTACAAAAAGCGACAAACCGGCTCGGGCGGTACCTCCGACGATTCGGGCGGTACCTCCGGCCGACTATCGGTCGAAAATTTTCAAAGTCCCACGGCTCCGGGCGGCACCTCCGAAACGTTTCCGAGCGATTTGCGTCTAAGCGATGAGCGATACGGTGAAATGCTTCGAACGAATGTTTCATGATTTTCGACGGGCTATACGACCCCGTTATCAGATTTACGGTAAATGACGCATTTCTCGAAATTTCCGTTTCCGACGCATATTTTTTCATCATTTCGCAAAATCTGTACGCACATTCACAGAGCACGTTAAAAACCACGAAACATTCGTTCGGAACGGTTAATCGTATCTATCACCGTTTCGGTACAAAAAGCGACAAACCGGCTCGGGCGGTACCTCCGACGATTCGGGCGGTACCTCCGGCCGACTATCGGTCGAAAATTTTCAAAGTCCCACGGCTCCGGGCGGCACCTCCGAAACGTTTCCGAGCGATTTGCGTCTAAGCGATGAGCGATACGGTGAAATGCTTCGAACGAATGTTTCATGATTTTCGACGGGCTATACGACCCCGTTATCAGATTTACGGTAAATGACGCATTTCTCGAAATTTCCGTTTCCGACGCATATTTTTTCATCATTTCGCAAAATCTGTACGCACATTCACAGAGCACGTTAAAAACCACGAAACATTCGTTCGGAACGGTTAATCGTATCTATCACCGTTTCGGTACAAAAAGCGACAAACCGGCTCGGGCGGTACCTCCGACGATTCGGGCGGTACCTCCGGCCGACTATCGGTCGAAAATTTTCAAAGTCCCACGGCTCCGGGCGGCACCTCCGAAACGTTTCCGAGCGATTTGCGTCTAAGCGATGAGCGATACGGTGAAATGCTTCGAACGAATGTTTCATGATTTTCGACGGGCTATACGACCCCGTTATCAGATTTACGGTAAATGACGCATTTCTCGAAATTTCCGTTTCCGACGCATATTTTTTCATCATTTCGCAAAATCTGTACGCACATTCACAGAGCACGTTAAAAACCACGAAACATTCGTTCGGAACGGTTAATCGTAACTATCACCGTTTCGGTACAAAAAGCGACAAACCGGCTCGGGCGGTACCTCCGACGATTCGGGCGGTACCTCCGGCCGACTATCGGTCGAAAATTTTCAAAGTCCCACGGCTCCGGGCGGCACCTCCGAAACGTTTCCGAGCGATTTGCGTCTAAGCGATGAGCGATACGGTGAAATGCTTCGAACGAATGTTTCATGATTTTCGACGGGCTATACGACCCCGTTATCAGATTTACGGTAAATGACGCATTTCTCGAAATTTCCGTTTCCGACGCATATTTTTTCATCATTTCGCTAAATCTGTACGCACATTCACAGAGCACGTTAAAAACCACGAAACATTCGTTCGGAACGGTTAATCGTAACTATCACCGTTTCGGTACAAAAAGCGACAAACCGGCTCGGGCGGTACCTCCGACGATTCGGGCGGTACCTCCGGCCGACTATCGGTCGAAAATTTTCAAAGTCCCACGGCTCCGGGCGGCACCTCCGAAACGTTTCCGAGCGATTTGCGTCTAAGCGATGAGCGATACGGTGAAATGCTTCGAACGAATGTTTCATGATTTTCGACGGGCTATACGACCCCGTTATCAGATTTACGGTAAATGACGCATTTCTCGAAATTTCCGTTTCCGACGCATATTTTTTCATCATTTCGCAAAATCTGTACGCACATTCACAGAGCACGTTAAAAACCACGAAACATTCGTTCGGAACGGTTAATCGTATCTATCACCGTTTCGGTACAAAAAGCGTCAAACCGGCTCGGGCGGTACCTCCGACGATTCGGGCGGTACCTCCGGCCGACTATCGGTCGAAAATTTTCAAAGTCCCACGGCTCCGGGCGGCACCTCCGAAACGTTTCCGAGCGATTTGCGTCTAAGCGATGAGCGATACGGTGAAATGCTTCGAACGAATGTTTCATGATTTTCGACGGACTATACGACCCCGTTATCAGATTTACGGTAAATGACGCATTTCTCGAAATTTCCGTTTCCGACGCATATTTTTTCATCATTTCGCAAAATCTGTACGCACATTCACAGAGCACGTTAAAAACCACGAAACATTCGTTCGGAACGGTTAATCGTATCTATCACCGTTTCGGTACAAAAAGCGACAAACCGGCTCGGGCGGTACCTCCGACGATTCGGGCGGTACCTCCGGCCGACTATCGGTCGAAAATTTTCAAAGTCCCACGGCTCCGGGCGGCACCTCCGAAACGTTTCCGAGCGATTTGCGTCTAAGCGATGAGCGATACGGTGAAATGCTTCGAACGAATGTTTCATGATTTTCGACGGGCTATACGACCCCGTTATCAGATTTACGGTAAATGACGCATTTCTCGAAATTTCCGTTTCCGACGCATATTTTTTCATCATTTCGCAAAATCTGTACGCACATTCACAGAGCACGTTAAAAACCACGAAACATTCGTTCGGAACGGTTAATCGTATCTATCACCGTTTCGGTACAAAAAGCGACAAACCGGCTCGGGCGGTACCTCCGACGATTCGGGCGGTACCTCCGGCCGACTATCGGTCGAAAATTTTCAAAGTCCCACGGCTCCGGGCGGCACCTCCGAAACGTTTCCGAGCGATTTGCGTCTAAGCGATGAGCGATACGGTGAAATGCTTCGAACGAATGTTTCATGATTTTCGACGGGCTATACGACCCCGTTATCAGATTTACGGTAAATGACGCATTTCTCGAAATTTCCGTTTCCGACGCATATTTTTTCATCATTTCGCAAAATCTGTACGCACATTCACAGAGCACGTTAAAAACCACGAAACATTCGTTCGGAACGGTTAATCGTATCTATCACCGTTTCGGTACAAAAAGCGACAAACCGGCTCGGGCGGTACCTCCGACGATTCGGGCGGTACCTCCGGCCGACTATCGGTCGAAAATTTTCAAAGTCCCACGGCTCCGGGCGGCACCTCCGAAACGTTTCCGAGCGATTTGCGTCTAAGCGATGAGCGATACGGTGAAATGCTTCGAACGAATGTTTCATGATTTTCGACGGGCTATACGACCCCGTTATCAGATTTACGGTAAATGACGCATTTCTCGAAATTTCCGTTTCCGACGCATATTTTTTCATCATTTCGCAAAATCTGTACGCACATTCACAGAGCACGTTAAAAACCACGAAACATTCGTTCGGAACGGTTAATCGTATCTATCACCGTTTCGGTACAAAAAGCGACAAACCGGCTCGGGCGGTACCTCCGACGATTCGGGCGGTACCTCCGGCCGACTATCGGTCGAAAATTTTCAAAGTCCCACGGCTCCGGGCGGCACCTCCGAAACGTTTCCGAGCGATTTGCGTCTAAGCGATGAGCGATACGGTGAAATGCTTCGAACGAATGTTTCATGATTTTCGACGGGCTATACGACCCCGTTATCAGATTTACGGTAAATGACGCATTTCTCGAAATTTCCGTTTCCGACGCATATTTTTTCATCATTTCGCTAAATCTGTACGCACATTCACAGAGCACGTTAAAAACCACGAAACATTCGTTCGGAACGGTTAATCGTATCTATCACCGTTTCGGTACAAAAAGCGACAAACCGGCTCGGGCGGTACCTCCGACGATTCGGGCGGTACCTCCGGCCGACTATCGGTCGAAAATTTTCAAAGTCCCACGGCTCCGGGCGGCACCTCCGAAACGTTTCCGAGCGATTTGCGTCTAAGCGATGAGCGATACGGTGAAATGCTTCGAACGAATGTTTCATGATTTTCGACGGGCTATACGACCCCGTTATCAGATTTACGGTAAATGACGCATTTCTCGAAATTTCCGTTTCCGACGCATATTTTTTCATCATTTCGCAAAATCTGTACGCACATTCACAGAGCACGTTAAAAACCACGAAACATTCGTTCGGAACGGTTAATCGTATCTATCACCGTTTCGGTACAAAAAGCGACAAACCGGCTCGGGCGGTACCTCCGACGATTCGGGCGGTACCTCCGGCCGACTATCGGTCGAAAATTTTCAAAGTCCCACGGCTCCGGGCGGCACCTCCGAAACGTTTCCGAGCGATTTGCGTCTAAGCGATGAGCGATACGGTGAAATGCTTCGAACGAATGTTTCATGATTTTCGACGGGCTATACGACCCCGTTATCAGATTTACGGTAAATGACGCATTTCTCGAAATTTCCGTTTCCGACGCATATTTTTTCATCATTTCGCAAAATCTGTACGCACATTCACAGAGCACGTTAAAAACCACGAAACATTCGTTCGGAACGGTTAATCGTATCTATCACCGTTTCGGTACAAAAAGCGACAAACCGGCTCGGGCGGTACCTCCGACGATTCGGGCGGTACCTCCGGCCGACTATCGGTCGAAAATTTTCAAAGTCCCACGGCTCCGGGCGGCACCTCCGAAACGTTTCCGAGCGATTTGCGTCTAAGCGATGAGCGATACGGTGAAATGCTTCGAACGAATGTTTCATGATTTTCGACGGGCTATACGACCCCGTTATCAGATTTACGGTAAATGACGCATTTCTCGAAATTTCCGTTTCCGACGCATATTTTTTCATCATTTCGCAAAATCTGTACGCACATTCACAGAGCACGTTAAAAACCACGAAACATTCGTTCGGAACGGTTAATCGTATCTATCACCGTTTCGGTACAAAAAGCGACAAACCGGCTCGGGCGGTACCTCCGACGATTCGGGCGGTACCTCCGGCCGACTATCGGTCGAAAATTTTCAAAGTCCCACGGCTCCGGGCGGCACCTCCGAAACGTTTCCGAGCGATTTGCGTCTAAGCGATGAGCGATACGGTGAAATGCTTCGAACGAATGTTTCATGATTTTCGACGGGCTATACGACCCCGTTATCAGATTTACGGTAAATGACGCATTTCTCGAAATTTCCGTTTCCGACGCATATTTTTTCATCATTTCGCAAAATCTGTACGCACATTCACAGAGCACGTTAAAAACCACGAAACATTCGTTCGGAACGGTTAATCGTATCTATCACCGTTTCGGTACAAAAAGCGACAAACCGGCTCGGGCGGTACCTCCGACGATTCGGGCGGTACCTCCGGCCGACTATCGGTCGAAAATTTTCAAAGTCCCACGGCTCCGGGAGGCACCTCCGAAACGTTTCCGAGCGATTTGCGTCTAAGCGATGAGCGATACGGTGAAATGCTTCGAACGAATGTTTCATGATTTTCGACGGGCTATACGACCCCGTTATCAGATTTACGGTAAATGACGCATTTCTCGAAATTTCCGTTTCCGACGCATATTTTTTCATCATTTCGCAAAATCTGTACGCACATTCACAGAGCACGTTAAAAACCACGAAACATTCGTTCGGAACGGTTAATCGTATCTATCACCGTTTCGGTACAAAAAGCGACAAACCGGCTCGGGCGGTACCTCCGACGATTCGGGCGGTACCTCCGGCCGACTATCGGTCGAAAATTTTCAAAGTCCCACGGCTCCGGGCGGCACCTCCGAAACGTTTCCGAGCGATTTGCGTCTAAGCGATGAGCGATACGGTGAAATGCTTCGAACGAATGTTTCATGATTTTCGACGGGCTATACGACCCCGTTATCAGATTTACGGTAAATGACGCATTTCTCGAAATTTCCGTTTCCGACGCATATTTTTTCATCATTTCGCAAAATCTGTACGCACATTCACAGAGCACGTTAAAAACCACGAAACATTCGTTCGGAACGGTTAATCGTATCTATCACCGTTTCGGTACAAAAAGCGACAAACCGGCTCGGGCGGTACCTCCGACGATTCGGGCGGTACCTCCGGCCGACTATCGGTCGAAAATTTTCAAAGTCCCACGGCTCCGGGCGGCACCTCCGAAACGTTTCCGAGCGATTTGCGTCTAAGCGATGAGCGATACGGTGAAATGCTTCGAACGAATGTTTCATGATTTTCGACGGGCTATACGACCCCGTTATCAGATTTACGGTAAATGACGCATTTCTCGAAATTTCCGTTTCCGACGCATATTTTTTCATCATTTCGCAAAATCTGTACGCACATTCACAGAGCACGTTAAAAACCACGAAACATTCGTTCGGAACGGTTAATCGTAACTATCACCGTTTCGGTACAAAAAGCGACAAACCGGCTCGGGCGGTACCTCCGACGATTCGGACGGTACCTCCGGCCGACTATCGGTCGAAAATTTTCAAAGTCCCACGGCTCCGGGCGGCACCTCCGAAACGTTTCCGAGCGATTTGCGTCTAAGCGATGAGCGATACGGTGAAATGCTTCGAACGAATGTTTCATGATTTTCGACGGGCTATACGACCCCGTTATCAGATTTACGGTAAATGACGCATTTCTCGAAATTTCCGTTTCCGACGCATATTTTTTCATCATTTCGCTAAATCTGTACGCACATTCACAGAGCACGTTAAAAACCACGAAACATTCGTTCGGAACGGTTAATCGTAACTATCACCGTTTCGGTACAAAAAGCGACAAACCGGCTCGGGCGGTACCTCCGACGATTCGGGCGGTACCTCCGGCCGACTATCGGTCGAAAATTTTCAAAGTCCCACGGCTCCGGGCGGCACCTCCGAAACGTTTCCGAGCGATTTGCGTCTAAGCGATGAGCGATACGGTGAAATGCTTCGAACGAATGTTTCATGATTTTCGACGGGCTATACGACCCCGTTATCAGATTTACGGTAAATTACGCATTTCTCGAAATTTCCGTTTCCGACGCATATTTTTTCATCATTTCGCAAAATCTGTACGCACATTCACAGAGCACGTTAAAAACCACGAAACATTCGTTCGGAACGGTTAATCGTATCTATCACCGTTTCGGTACAAAAAGCGACAAACCGGCTCGGGCGGTACCTCCGACGATTCGGGCGGTACCTCCGGCCGACTATCGGTCGAAAATTTTCAAAGTCCCACGGCTCCGGGCGGCACCTCCGAAACGTTTCCGAGCGATTTGCGTCTAAGCGATGAGCGATACGGTGAAATGCTTCGAACGAATGTTTCATGATTTTCGACGGACTATACGACCCCGTTATCAGATTTACGGTAAATGACGCATTTCTCGAAATTTCCGTTTCCGACGCATATTTTTTCATCATTTCGCAAAATCTGTACGCACATTCACAGAGCACGTTAAAAACCACGAAACATTCGTTCGGAACGGTTAATCGTATCTATCACCGTTTCGGTACAAAAAGCGACAAACCGGCTCGGGCGGTACCTCCGACGATTCGGGCGGTACCTCCGGCCGACTATCGGTCGAAAATTTTCAAAGTCCCACGGCTCCGGGCGGCACCTCCGAAACGTTTCCGAGCGATTTGCGTCTAAGCGATGAGCGATACGGTGAAATGCTTCGAACGAATGTTTCATGATTTTCGACGGGCTATACGACCCCGTTATCAGATTTACGGTAAATGACGCATTTCTCGAAATTTCCGTTTCCGACGCATATTTTTTCATCATTTCGCAAAATCTGTACGCACATTCACAGAGCACGTTAAAAACCACGAAACATTCGTTCGGAACGGTTAATCGTAACTATCACCGTTTCGGTACAAAAAGCGACAAACCGGCTCGGGCGGTACCTCCGACGATTCGGGCGGTACCTCCGGCCGACTATCGGTCGAAAATTTTCAAAGTCCCACGGCTCCGGGCGGCACCTCCGAAACGTTTCCGAGCGATTTGCGTCTAAGCGATGAGCGATACGGTGAAATGCTTCGAACGAATGTTTCATGATTTTCGTCGGGCTATACGACCCCGTTATCAGATTTACGGTAAATGACGCATTTCTCGAAATTTCCGTTTCCGACGCATATTTTTTCATCATTTCGCAAAATCTGTACGCACATTCACAGAGCACGTTAAAAACCACGAAACATTCGTTCGGAACGGTTAATCGTATCTATCACCGTTTCGGTACAAAAAGCGACAAACCGGCTCGGGCGGTACCTCCGACGATTCGGGCGGTACCTCCGGCCGACTATCGGTCGAAAATTTTCAAAGTCCCACGGCTCCGGGCGGCACCTCCGAAACGTTTCCGAGCGATTTGCGTCTAAGCGATGAGCGATACGGTGAAATGCTTCGAACGAATGTTTCATGATTTTCGACGGGCTATACGACCCCGTTATCAGATTTACGGTAAATGACGCATTTCTCGAAATTTCCGTTTCCGACGCATATTTTTTCATCATTTCGCAAAATCTGTACGCACATTCACAGAGCACGTTAAAAACCACGAAACATTCGTTCGGAACGGTTAATCGTATCTATCACCGTTTCGGTACAAAAAGCGACAAACCGGCTCGGGCGGTACCTCCGACGATTCGGGCGGTACCTCCGGCCGACTATCGGTCGAAAATTTTCAAAGTCCCACGGCTCCGGGCGGCACCTCCGAAACGTTTCCGAGCGATTTGCGTCTAAGCGATGAGCGATACGGTGAAATGCTTCGAACGAATGTTTCATGATTTTCGACGGGCTATACGACCCCGTTATCAGATTTACGGTAAATGACGCATTTCTCGAAATTTCCGTTTCCGACGCATATTTTTTCATCATTTCGCAAAATCTGTACGCACATTCACAGAGCACGTTAAAAACCACGAAACATTCGTTCGGAACGGTTAATCGTAACAATCACCGTTTCGGTACAAAAAGCGACAAACCGGCTCGGGCGGTACCTCCGACGATTCGGGCGGTACCTCCGGCCGACTATCGGTCGAAAATTTTCAAAGTCCCACGGCTCCGGGCGGCACCTCCGAAACGTTTCCGAGCGATTTGCGTCTAAGCGATGAGCGATACGGTGAAATGCTTCGAACGAATGTTTCATGATTTTCGACGGGCTATACGACCCCGTTATCAGATTTACGGTAAATGACGCATTTCTCGAAATTTCCGTTTCCGACGCATATTTTTTCATCATTTCGCAAAATCTGTACGCACATTCACAGAGCACGTTAAAAACCACGAAACATTCGTTCGGAACGGTTAATCGTATCTATCACCGTTTCGGTACAAAAAGCGACAAACCGGCTCGGGCGGTACCTCCGACGATTCGGGCGGTACCTCCGGCCGACTATCGGTCGAAAATTTTCAAAGTCCCACGGCTCCGGGCGGCACCTCCGAAACGTTTCCGAGCGATTTGCGTCTAAGCGATGAGCGATACGGTGAAATGCTTCGAACGAATGTTTCATGATTTTCGACGGGCTATACGACCCCGTTATCAGATTTACGGTAAATGACGCATTTCTCGAAATTTCCGTTTCCGACGCATATTTTTTCATCATTTCGCAAAATCTGTACGCACATTCACAGAGCACGTTAAAAACCACGAAACATTCGTTCGGAACGGTTAATCGTAACAATCACCGTTTCGGTACAAAAAGCGACAAACCGGCTCGGGCGGTACCTCCGACGATTCGGGCGGTACCTCCGGCCGACTATCGGTCGAAAATTTTCAAAGTCCCACGGCTCCGGGCGGCACCTCCGAAACGTTTCCGAGCGATTTGCGTCTAAGCGATGAGCGATACGGTGAAATGCTTCGAACGAATGTTTCATGATTTTCGACGGGCTATACGACCCCGTTATCAGATTTACGGTAAATGACGCATTTCTCGAAATTTCCGTTTCCGACGCATATTTTTTCATCATTTCGCAAAATCTGTACGCACATTCACAGAGCACGTTAAAAACCACGAAACATTCGTTCGGAACGGTTAATCGTAACTATCACCGTTTCGGTACAAAAAGCGACAAACCGGCTCGGGCGGTACCTCCGACGATTCGGGCGGTACCTCCGGCCGACTATCGGTCGAAAATTTTCAAAGTCCCACGGCTCCGGGCGGCACCTCCGAAACGTTTCCGAGCGATTTGCGTCTAAGCGATGAGCGATACGGTGAAATGCTTCGAACGAATGTTTCATGATTTTCGACGGGCTATACGACCCCGTTATCAGATTTACGGTAAATTACGCATTTCTCGAAATTTCCGTTTCCGACGCATATTTTTTCATCATTTCGCAAAATCTGTACGCACATTCACAGAGCACGTTAAAAACCACGAAACATTCGTTCGGAACGGTTAATCGTATCTATCACCGTTTCGGTACAAAAAGCGACAAACCGGCTCGGGCGGTACCTCCGACGATTCGGGCGGTACCTCCGGCCGACTATCGGTCGAAAATTTTCAAAGTCCCACGGCTCCGGGCGGCACCTCCGAAACGTTTCCGAGCGATTTGCGTCTAAGCGATGAGCGATACGGTGAAATGCTTCGAACGAATGTTTCATGATTTTCGACGGGCTATACGACCCCGTTATCAGATTTACGGTAAATGACGCATTTCTCGAAATTTCCGTTTCCGACGCATATTTTTTCATCATTTCGCAAAATCTGTACGCACATTCACAGAGCACGTTAAAAACCACGAAACATTCGTTCGGAACGGTTAATCGTATCTATCACCGTTTCGGTACAAAAAGCGACAAACCGGCTCGGGCGGTACCTCCGACGATTCGGGCGGTACCTCCGGCCGACTATCGGTCGAAAATTTTCAAAGTCCCACGGCTCCGGGCGGCACCTCCGAAACGTTTCCGAGCGATTTGCGTCTAAGCGATGAGCGATACGGTGAAATGCTTCGAACGAATGTTTCATGATTTTCGACGGGCTATACGACCCCGTTATCAGATTTACGGTAAATGACGCATTTCTCGAAATTTCCGTTTCCGACGCATATTTTTTCATCATTTCGCAAAATCTGTACGCACATTCACAGAGCACGTTAAAAACCACGAAACATTCGTTCGGAACGGTTAATCGTAACAATCACCGTTTCGGTACAAAAAGCGACAAACCGGCTCGGGCGGTACCTCCGACGATTCGGGCGGTACCTCCGGCCGACTATCGGTCGAAAATTTTCAAAGTCCCACGGCTCCGGGCGGCACCTCCGAAACGTTTCCGAGCGATTTGCGTCTAAGCGATGAGCGATACGGTGAAATGCTTCGAACGAATGTTTCATGATTTTCGACGGGCTATACGACCCCGTTATCAGATTTACGGTAAATGACGCATTTCTCGAAATTTCCGTTTCCGACGCATATTTTTTCATCATTTCGCAAAATCTGTACGCACATTCACAGAGCACGTTAAAAACCACGAAACATTCGTTCGGAACGGTTAATCGTAACTATCACCGTTTCGGTACAAAAAGCGACAAACCGGCTCGGGCGGTACCTCCGACGATTCGGGCGGTACCTCCGGCCGACTATCGGTCGAAAATTTTCAAAGTCCCACGGCTCCGGGCGGCACCTCCGAAACGTTTCCGAGCGATTTGCGTCTAAGCGATGAGCGATACGGTGAAATGCTTCGAACGAATGTTTCATGATTTTCGACGGGCTATACGACCCCGTTATCAGATTTACGGTAAATTACGCATTTCTCGAAATTTCCGTTTCCGACGCATATTTTTTCATCATTTCGCAAAATCTGTACGCACATTCACAGAGCACGTTAAAAACCACGAAACATTCGTTCGGAACGGTTAATCGTATCTATCACCGTTTCGGTACAAAAAGCGACAAACCGGCTCGGGCGGTACCTCCGACGATTCGGGCGGTACCTCCGGCCGACTATCGGTCGAAAATTTTCAAAGTCCCACGGCTCCGGGCGGCACCTCCGAAACGTTTCCGAGCGATTTGCGTCTAAGCGATGAGCGATACGGTGAAATGCTTCGAACGAATGTTTCATGATTTTCGACGGGCTATACGACCCCGTTATCAGATTTACGGTAAATGACGCATTTCTCGAAATTTCCGTTTCCGACGCATATTTTTTCATCATTTCGCAAAATCTGTACGCACATTCACAGAGCACGTTAAAAACCACGAAACATTCGTTCGGAACGGTTAATCGTATCTATCACCGTTTCGGTACAAAAAGCGACAAACCGGCTCGGGCGGTACCTCCGACGATTCGGGCGGTACCTCCGGCCGACTATCGGTCGAAAATTTTCAAAGTCCCACGGCTCCGGGCGGCACCTCCGAAACGTTTCCGAGCGATTTGCGTCTAAGCGATGAGCGATACGGTGAAATGCTTCGAACGAATGTTTCATGATTTTCGACGGGCTATACGACCCCGTTATCAGATTTACGGTAAATGACGCATTTCTCGAAATTTCCGTTTCCGACGCATATTTTTTCATCATTTCGCAAAATCTGTACGCACATTCACAGAGCACGTTAAAAACCACGAAACATTCGTTCGGAACGGTTAATCGTATCTATCACCGTTTCGGTACAAAAAGCGACAAACCGGCTCGGGCGGTACCTCCGACGATTCGGGCGGTACCTCCGGCCGACTATCGGTCGAAAATTTTCAAAGTCCCACGGCTCCGGGCGGCACCTCCGAAACGTTTCCGAGCGATTTGCGTCTAAGCGATGAGCGATACGGTGAAATGCTTCGAACGAATGTTTCATGATTTTCGACGGGCTATACGACCCCGTTATCAGATTTACGGTAAATGACGCATTTCTCGAAATTTCCGTTTCCGACGCATATTTTTTCATCATTTCGCTAAATCTGTACGCACATTCACAGAGCACGTTAAAAACCACGAAACATTCGTTCGGAACGGTTAATCGTAACTATCACCGTTTCGGTACAAAAAGCGACAAACCGGCTCGGGCGGTACCTCCGACGATTCGGGCGGTACCTCCGGCCGACTATCGGTCGAAAATTTTCAAAGTCCCACGGCTCCGGGCGGCACCTCCGAAACGTTTCCGAGCGATTTGCGTCTAAGCGATGAGCGATACGGTGAAATGCTTCGAACGAATGTTTCATGATTTTCGACGGGCTATACGACCCCGTTATCAGATTTACGGTAAATGACGCATTTCTCGAAATTTCCGTTTCCGACGCATATTTTTTCATCATTTCGCTAAATCTGTACGCACATTCACAGAGCACGTTAAAAACCACGAAACATTCGTTCGGAACGGTTAATCGTAACTATCACCGTTTCGGTACAAAAAGCGACAAACCGGCTCGGGCGGTACCTCCGACGATTCGGGCGGTACCTCCGGCCGACTATCGGTCGAAAATTTTCAAAGTCCCACGGCTCCGGGCGGCACCTCCGAAACGTTTCCGAGCGATTTGCGTCTAAGCGATGAGCGATACGGTGAAATGCTTCGAACGAATGTTTCATGATTTTCGACGGGCTATACGACCCCGTTATCAGATTTACGGTAAATGACGCATTTCTCGAAATTTCCGTTTCCGACGCATATTTTTTCATCATTTCGCAAAATCTGTACGCACATTCACAGAGCACGTTAAAAACCACGAAACATTCGTTCGGAACGGTTAATCGTATCTATCACCGTTTCGGTACAAAAAGCGACAAACCGGCTCGGGCGGTACCTCCGACGATTCGGGCGGTACCTCCGGCCGACTATCGGTCGAAAATTTTCAAAGTCCCACGGCTCCGGGCGGCACCTCCGAAACGTTTCCGAGCGATTTGCGTCTAAGCGATGAGCGATACGGTGAAATGCTTCGAACGAATGTTTCATGATTTTCGACGGACTATACGACCCCGTTATCAGATTTACGGTAAATGACGCATTTCTCGAAATTTCCGTTTCCGACGCATATTTTTTCATCATTTCGCAAAATCTGTACGCACATTCACAGAGCACGTTAAAAACCACGAAACATTCGTTCGGAACGGTTAATCGTATCTATCACCGTTTCGGTACAAAAAGCGACAAACCGGCTCGGGCGGTACCTCCGACGATTCGGGCGGTACCTCCGGCCGACTATCGGTCGAAAATTTTCAAAGTCCCACGGCTCCGGGCGGCACCTCCGAAACGTTTCCGAGCGATTTGCGTCTAAGCGATGAGCGATACGGTGAAATGCTTCGAACGAATGTTTCATGATTTTCGACGGGCTATACGACCCCGTTATCAGATTTACGGTAAATGACGCATTTCTCGAAATTTCCGTTTCCGACGCATATTTTTTCATCATTTCGCAAAATCTGTACGCACATTCACAGAGCACGTTAAAAACCACGAAACATTCGTTCGGAACGGTTAATCGTATCTATCACCGTTTCGGTACAAAAAGCGACAAACCGGCTCGGGCGGTACCTCCGACGATTCGGGCGGTACCTCCGGCCGACTATCGGTCGAAAATTTTCAAAGTCCCACGGCTCCGGGCGGCACCTCCGAAACGTTTCCGAGCGATTTGCGTCTAAGCGATGAGCGATACGGTGAAATGCTTCGAACGAATGTTTCATGATTTTCGACGGGCTATACGACCCCGTTATCAGATTTACGGTAAATGACGCATTTCTCGAAATTTCCGTTTCCGACGCATATTTTTTCATCATTTCGCAAAATCTGTACGCACATTCACAGAGCACGTTAAAAACCACGAAACATTCGTTCGGAACGGTTAATCGTATCTATCACCGTTTCGGTACAAAAAGCGACAACCGGCTCGGGCGGTACCTCCGACGATTCGGGCGGTACCTCCGGCCGACTATCGGTCGAAAATTTTCAAAGTCCCACGGCTCCGGGCGGCACCTCCGAAACGTTTCCGAGCGATTTGCGTCTAAGCGATGAGCGATACGGTGAAATGCTTCGAACGAATGTTTCATGATTTTCGACGGACTATACGACCCCGTTATCAGATTTACGGTAAATGACGCATTTCTCGAAATTTCCGTTTCCGACGCATATTTTTTCATCATTTCGCAAAATCTGTACGCACATTCACAGAGCACGTTAAAAACCACGAAACATTCGTTCGGAACGGTTAATCGTATCTATCACCGTTTCGGTACAAAAAGCGACAAACCGGCTCGGGCGGTACCTCCGACGATTCGGGCGGTACCTCCGGCCGACTATCGGTCGAAAATTTTCAAAGTCCCACGGCTCCGGGCGGCACCTCCGAAACGTTTCCGAGCGATTTGCGTCTAAGCGATGAGCGATACGGTGAAATGCTTCGAACGAATGTTTCATGATTTTCGACGGGCTATACGACCCCGTTATCAGATTTACGGTAAATGACGCATTTCTCGAAATTTCCGTTTCCGACGCATATTTTTTCATCATTTCGCAAAATCTGTACGCACATTCACAGAGCACGTTAAAAACCACGAAACATTCGTTCGGAACGGTTAATCGTATCTATCACCGTTTCGGTACAAAAAGCGACAAACCGGCTCGGGCGGTACCTCCGACGATTCGGGCGGTACCTCCGGCCGACTATCGGTCGAAAATTTTCAAAGTCCCACGGCTCCGGGCGGCACCTCCGAAACGTTTCCGAGCGATTTGCGTCTAAGCGATGAGCGATACGGTGAAATGCTTCGAACGAATGTTTCATGATTTTCGACGGGCTATACGACCCCGTTATCAGATTTACGGTAAATGACGCATTTCTCGAAATTTCCGTTTCCGACGCATATTTTTTCATCATTTCGCAAAATCTGTACGCACATTCACAGAGCACGTTAAAAACCACGAAACATTCGTTCGGAACGGTTAATCGTATCTATCACCGTTTCGGTACAAAAAGCGACAAACCGGCTCGGGCGGTACCTCCGACGATTCGGGCGGTACCTCCGGCCGACTATCGGTCGAAAATTTTCAAAGTCCCACGGCTCCGGGCGGCACCTCCGAAACGTTTCCGAGCGATTTGCGTCTAAGCGATGAGCGATACGGTGAAATGCTTCGAACGAATGTTTCATGATTTTCGACGGGCTATACGACCCCGTTATCAGATTTACGGTAAATGACGCATTTCTCGAAATTTCCGTTTCCGACGCATATTTTTTCATCATTTCGCAAAATCTGTACGCACATTCACAGAGCACGTTAAAAACCACGAAACATTCGTTCGGAACGGTTAATCGTATCTATCACCGTTTCGGTACAAAAAGCGACAAACCGGCTCGGGCGGTACCTCCGACGATTCGGGCGGTACCTCCGGCCGACTATCGGTCGAAAATTTTCAAAGTCCCACGGCTCCGGGCGGCACCTCCGAAACGTTTCCGAGCGATTTGCGTCTAAGCGATGAGCGATACGGTGAAATGCTTCGAACGAATGTTTCATGATTTTCGACGGGCTATACGACCCCGTTATCAGATTTACGGTAAATGACGCATTTCTCGAAATTTCCGTTTCCGACGCATATTTTTTCATCATTTCGCAAAATCTGTACGCACATTCACAGAGCACGTTAAAAACCACGAAACATTCGTTCGGAACGGTTAATCGTAACAATCACCGTTTCGGTACAAAAAGCGACAAACCGGCTCGGGCGGTACCTCCGACGATTCGGGCGGTACCTCCGGCCGACTATCGGTCGAAAATTTTCAAAGTCCCACGGCTCCGGGCGGCACCTCCGAAACGTTTCCGAGCGATTTGCGTCTAAGCGATGAGCGATACGGTGAAATGCTTCGAACGAATGTTTCATGATTTTCGACGGGCTATACGACCCCGTTATCAGATTTACGGTAAATGACGCATTTCTCGAAATTTCCGTTTCCGACGCATATTTTTTCATCATTTCGCAAAATCTGTACGCACATTCACAGAGCACGTTAAAAACCACGAAACATTCGTTCGGAACGGTTAATCGTAACTATCACCGTTTCGGTACAAAAAGCGACAAACCGGCTCGGGCGGTACCTCCGACGTTTCGGGCGGTACCTCCGGCCGACTATCGGTCGAAAATTTTCAAAGTCCCACGGCTCCGGGCGGCACCTCCGAAACGTTTCCGAGCGATTTGCGTCTAAGCGATGAGCGATACGGTGAAATGCTTCGAACGAATGTTTCATGATTTTCGACGGGCTATACGACCCCGTTATCAGATTTACGGTAAATTACGCATTTCTCGAAATTTCCGTTTCCGACGCATATTTTTTCATCATTTCGCAAAATCTGTACGCACATTCACAGAGCACGTTAAAAACCACGAAACATTCGTTCGGAACGGTTAATCGTATCTATCACCGTTTCGGTACAAAAAGCGACAAACCGGCTCGGGCGGTACCTCCGACGATTCGGGCGGTACCTCCGGCCGACTATCGGTCGAAAATTTTCAAAGTCCCACGGCTCCGGGCGGCACCTCCGAAACGTTTCCGAGCGATTTGCGTCTAAGCGATGAGCGATACGGTGAAATGCTTCGAACGAATGTTTCATGATTTTCGACGGGCTATACGACCCCGTTATCAGATTTACGGTAAATGACGCATTTCTCGAAATTTCCGTTTCCGACGCATATTTTTTCATCATTTCGCAAAATCTGTACGCACATTCACAGAGCACGTTAAAAACCACGAAACATTCGTTCGGAACGGTTAATCGTATCTATCACCGTTTCGGTACAAAAAGCGACAAACCGGCTCGGGCGGTACCTCCGACGATTCGGGCGGTACCTCCGGCCGACTATCGGTCGAAAATTTTCAAAGTCCCACGGCTCCGGGCGGCACCTCCGAAACGTTTCCGAGCGATTTGCGTCTAAGCGATGAGCGATACGGTGAAATGCTTCGAACGAATGTTTCATGATTTTCGACGGGCTATACGACCCCGTTATCAGATTTACGGTAAATGACGCATTTCTCGAAATTTCCGTTTCCGACGCATATTTTTTCATCATTTCGCAAAATCTGTACGCACATTCACAGAGCACGTTAAAAACCACGAAACATTCGTTCGGAACGGTTAATCGTATCTATCACCGTTTCGGTACAAAAAGCGACAAACCGGCTCGGGCGGTACCTCCGACGATTCGGGCGGTACCTCCGGCCGACTATCGGTCGAAAATTTTCAAAGTCCCACGGCTCCGGGCGGCACCTCCGAAACGTTTCCGAGCGATTTGCGTCTAAGCGATGAGCGATACGGTGAAATGCTTCGAACGAATGTTTCATGATTTTCGACGGGCTATACGACCCCGTTATCAGATTTACGGTAAATGACGCATTTCTCGAAATTTCCGTTTCCGACGCATATTTTTTCATCATTTCGCTAAATCTGTACGCACATTCACAGAGCACGTTAAAAACCACGAAACATTCGTTCGGAACGGTTAATCGTAACTATCACCGTTTCGGTACAAAAAGCGACAAACCGGCTCGGGCGGTACCTCCGACGATTCGGGCGGTACCTCCGGCCGACTATCGGTCGAAAATTTTCAAAGTCCCACGGCTCCGGGCGGCACCTCCGAAACGTTTCCGAGCGATTTGCGTCTAAGCGATGAGCGATACGGTGAAATGCTTCGAACGAATGTTTCATGATTTTCGACGGGCTATACGACCCCGTTATCAGATTTACGGTAAATGACGCATTTCTCGAAATTTCCGTTTCCGACGCATATTTTTTCATCATTTCGCTAAATCTGTACGCACATTCACAGAGCACGTTAAAAACCACGAAACATTCGTTCGGAACGGTTAATCGTAACTATCACCGTTTCGGTACAAAAAGCGACAAACCGGCTCGGGCGGTACCTCCGACGATTCGGGCGGTACCTCCGGCCGACTATCGGTCGAAAATTTTCAAAGTCCCACGGCTCCGGGCGGCACCTCCGAAACGTTTCCGAGCGATTTGCGTCTAAGCGATGAGCGATACGGTGAAATGCTTCGAACGAATGTTTCATGATTTTCGACGGGCTATACGACCCCGTTATCAGATTTACGGTAAATGACGCATTTCTCGAAATTTCCGTTTCCGACGCATATTTTTTCATCATTTCGCAAAATCTGTACGCACATTCACAGAGCACGTTAAAAACCACGAAACATTCGTTCGGAACGGTTAATCGTATCTATCACCGTTTCGGTACAAAAAGCGACAAACCGGCTCGGGCGGTACCTCCGACGATTCGGGCGGTACCTCCGGCCGACTATCGGTCGAAAATTTTCAAAGTCCCACGGCTCCGGGCGGCACCTCCGAAACGTTTCCGAGCGATTTGCGTCTAAGCGATGAGCGATACGGTGAAATGCTTCGAACGAATGTTTCATGATTTTCGACGGACTATACGACCCCGTTATCAGATTTACGGTAAATGACGCATTTCTCGAAATTTCCGTTTCCGACGCATATTTTTTCATCATTTCGCAAAATCTGTACGCACATTCACAGAGCACGTTAAAAACCACGAAACATTCGTTCGGAACGGTTAATCGTATCTATCACCGTTTCGGTACAAAAAGCGACAAACCGGCTCGGGCGGTACCTCCGACGATTCGGGCGGTACCTCCGGCCGACTATCGGTCGAAAATTTTCAAAGTCCCACGGCTCCGGGCGGCACCTCCGAAACGTTTCCGAGCGATTTGCGTCTAAGCGATGAGCGATACGGTGAAATGCTTCGAACGAATGTTTCATGATTTTCGACGGGCTATACGACCCCGTTATCAGATTTACGGTAAATGACGCATTTCTCGAAATTTCCGTTTCCGACGCATATTTTTTCATCATTTCGCAAAATCTGTACGCACATTCACAGAGCACGTTAAAAACCACGAAACATTCGTTCGGAACGGTTAATCGTATCTATCACCGTTTCGGTACAAAAAGCGACAAACCGGCTCGGGCGGTACCTCCGACGATTCGGGCGGTACCTCCGGCCGACTATCGGTCGAAAATTTTCAAAGTCCCACGGCTCCGGGCGGCACCTCCGAAACGTTTCCGAGCGATTTGCGTCTAAGCGATGAGCGATACGGTGAAATGCTTCGAACGAATGTTTCATGATTTTCGACGGGCTATACGACCCCGTTATCAGATTTACGGTAAATGACGCATTTCTCGAAATTTCCGTTTCCGACGCATATTTTTTCATCATTTCGCAAAATCTGTACGCACATTCACAGAGCACGTTAAAAACCACGAAACATTCGTTCGGAACGGTTAATCGTATCTATCACCGTTTCGGTACAAAAAGCGACAAACCGGCTCGGGCGGTACCTCCGACGATTCGGGCGGTACCTCCGGCCGACTATCGGTCGAAAATTTTCAAAGTCCCACGGCTCCGGGCGGCACCTCCGAAACGTTTCCGAGCGATTTGCGTCTAAGCGATGAGCGATACGGTGAAATGCTTCGAACGAATGTTTCATGATTTTCGACGGGCTATACGACCCCGTTATCAGATTTACGGTAAATGACGCATTTCTCGAAATTTCCGTTTCCGACGCATATTTTTTCATCATTTCGCAAAATCTGTACGCACATTCACAGAGCACGTTAAAAACCACGAAACATTCGTTCGGAACGGTTAATCGTAACAATCACCGTTTCGGTACAAAAAGCGACAAACCGGCTCGGGCGGTACCTCCGACGATTCGGGCGGTACCTCCGGCCGACTATCGGTCGAAAATTTTCAAAGTCCCACGGCTCCGGGCGGCACCTCCGAAACGTTTCCGAGCGATTTGCGTCTAAGCGATGAGCGATACGGTGAAATGCTTCGAACGAATGTTTCATGATTTTCGACGGGCTATACGACCCCGTTATCAGATTTACGGTAAATGACGCATTTCTCGAAATTTCCGTTTCCGACGCATATTTTTTCATCATTTCGCAAAATCTGTACGCACATTCACAGAGCACGTTAAAAACCACGAAACATTCGTTCGGAACGGTTAATCGTAACTATCACCGTTTCGGTACAAAAAGCGACAAACCGGCTCGGGCGGTACCTCCGACGATTCGGGCGGTACCTCCGGCCGACTATCGGTCGAAAATTTTCAAAGTCCCACGGCTCCGGGCGGCACCTCCGAAACGTTTCCGAGCGATTTGCGTCTAAGCGATGAGCGATACGGTGAAATGCTTCGAACGAATGTTTCATGATTTTCGACGGGCTATACGACCCCGTTATCAGATTTACGGTAAATGACGCATTTCTCGAAATTTCCGTTTCCGACGCATATTTTTTCATCATTTCGCAAAATCTGTACGCACATTCACAGAGCACGTTAAAAACCACGAAACATTCGTTCGGAACGGTTAATCGTATCTATCACCGTTTCGGTACAAAAAGCGACAAACCGGCTCGGGCGGTACCTCCGACGATTCGGGCGGTACCTCCGGCCGACTATCGGTCGAAAATTTTCAAAGTCCCACGGCTCCGGGCGGCACCTCCGAAACGTTTCCGAGCGATTTGCGTCTAAGCGATGAGCGATACGGTGAAATGCTTCGAACGAATGTTTCATGATTTTCGACGGACTATACGACCCCGTTATCAGATTTACGGTAAATGACGCATTTCTCGAAATTTCCGTTTCCGACGCATATTTTTTCATCATTTCGCAAAATCTGTACGCACATTCACAGAGCACGTTAAAAACCACGAAACATTCGTTCGGAACGGTTAATCGTATCTATCACCGTTTCGGTACAAAAAGCGACAAACCGGCTCGGGCGGTACCTCCGACGATTCGGGCGGTACCTCCGGCCGACTATCGGTCGAAAATTTTCAAAGTCCCACGGCTCCGGGCGGCACCTCCGAAACGTTTCCGAGCGATTTGCGTCTAAGCGATGAGCGATACGGTGAAATGCTTCGAACGAATGTTTCATGATTTTCGACGGGCTATACGACCCCGTTATCAGATTTACGGTAAATGACGCATTTCTCGAAATTTCCGTTTCCGACGCATATTTTTTCATCATTTCGCAAAATCTGTACGCACATTCACAGAGCACGTTAAAAACCACGAAACATTCGTTCGGAACGGTTAATCGTATCTATCACCGTTTCGGTACAAAAAGCGACAAACCGGCTCGGGCGGTACCTCCGACGATTCGGGCGGTACCTCCGGCCGACTATCGGTCGAAAATTTTCAAAGTCCCACGGCTCCGGGCGGCACCTCCGAAACGTTTCCGAGCGATTTGCGTCTAAGCGATGAGCGATACGGTGAAATGCTTCGAACGAATGTTTCATGATTTTCGACGGGCTATACGACCCCGTTATCAGATTTACGGTAAATGACGCATTTCTCGAAATTTCCGTTTCCGACGCATATTTTTTCATCATTTCGCAAAATCTGTACGCACATTCACAGAGCACGTTAAAAACCACGAAACATTCGTTCGGAACGGTTAATCGTAACTATCACCGTTTCGGTACAAAAAGCGACAAACCGGCTCGGGCGGTACCTCCGACGATTCGGGCGGTACCTCCGGCCGACTATCGGTCGAAAATTTTCAAAGTCCCACGGCTCCGGGCGGCACCTCCGAAACGTTTCCGAGCGATTTGCGTCTAAGCGATGAGCGATACGGTGAAATGCTTCGAACGAATGTTTCATGATTTTCGACGGGCTATACGATCCCGTTATCAGATTTACGGTAAATGACGCATTTCTCGAAATTTCCGTTTCCGACGCATATTTTTTCATCATTTCGCAAAATCTGTACGCACATTCACAGAGCACGTTAAAAACCACGAAACATTCGTTCGGAACGGTTAATCGTATCTATCACCGTTTCGGTACAAAAAGCGACAAACCGGCTCGGGCGGTACCTCCGACGATTCGGGCGGTACCTCCGGCCGACTATCGGTCGAAAATTTTCAAAGTCCCACGGCTCCGGGCGGCACCTCCGAAACGTTTCCGAGCGATTTGCGTCTAAGCGATGAGCGATACGGTGAAATGCTTCGAACGAATGTTTCATGATTTTCGACGGACTATACGACCCCGTTATCAGATTTACGGTAAATGACGCATTTCTCGAAATTTCCGTTTCCGACGCATATTTTTTCATCATTTCGCAAAATCTGTACGCACATTCACAGAGCACGTTAAAAACCACGAAACATTCGTTCGGAACGGTTAATCGTATCTATCACCGTTTCGGTACAAAAAGCGACAAACCGGCTCGGGCGGTACCTCCGACGATTCGGGCGGTACCTCCGGCCGACTATCGGTCGAAAATTTTCAAAGTCCCACGGCTCCGGGCGGCACCTCCGAAACGTTTCCGAGCGATTTGCGTCTAAGCGATGAGCGATACGGTGAAATGCTTCGAACGAATGTTTCATGATTTTCGACGGGCTATACGACCCCGTTATCAGATTTACGGTAAATGACGCATTTCTCGAAATTTCCGTTTCCGACGCATATTTTTTCATCATTTCGCAAAATCTGTACGCACATTCACAGAGCACGTTAAAAACCACGAAACATTCGTTCGGAACGGTTAATCGTATCTATCACCGTTTCGGTACAAAAAGCGACAAACCGGCTCGGGCGGTACCTCCGACGATTCGGGCGGTACCTCCGGCCGACTATCGGTCGAAAATTTTCAAAGTCCCACGGCTCCGGGCGGCACCTCCGAAACGTTTCCGAGCGATTTGCGTCTAAGCGATGAGCGATACGGTGAAATGCTTCGAACGAATGTTTCATGATTTTCGACGGGCTATACGACCCCGTTATCAGATTTACGGTAAATGACGCATTTCTCGAAATTTCCGTTTCCGACGCATATTTTTTCATCATTTCGCAAAATCTGTACGCACATTCACAGAGCACGTTAAAAACCACGAAACATTCGTTCGGAACGGTTAATCGTATCTATCACCGTTTCGGTACAAAAAGCGACAAACCGGCTCGGGCGGTACCTCCGACGATTCGGGCGGTACCTCCGGCCGACTATCGGTCGAAAATTTTCAAAGTCCCACGGCTCCGGGCGGCACCTCCGAAACGTTTCCGAGCGATTTGCGTCTAAGCGATGAGCGATACGGTGAAATGCTTCGAACGAATGTTTCATGATTTTCGACGGGCTATACGACCCCGTTATCAGATTTACGGTAAATGACGCATTTCTCGAAATTTCCGTTTCCGACGCATATTTTTTCATCATTTCGCAAAATCTGTACGCACATTCACAGAGCACGTTAAAAACCACGAAACATTCGTTCGGAACGGTTAATCGTATCTATCACCGTTTCGGTACAAAAAGCGACAAACCGGCTCGGGCGGTACCTCCGACGATTCGGGCGGTACCTCCGGCCGACTATCGGTCGAAAATTTTCAAAGTCCCACGGCTCCGGGCGGCACCTCCGAAACGTTTCCGAGCGATTTGCGTCTAAGCGATGAGCGATACGGTGAAATGCTTCGAACGAATGTTTCATGATTTTCGACGGGCTATACGACCCCGTTATCAGATTTACGGTAAATGACGCATTTCTCGAAATTTCCGTTTCCGACGCATATTTTTTCATCATTTCGCAAAATCTGTACGCACATTCACAGAGCACGTTAAAAACCACGAAACATTCGTTCGGAACGGTTAATCGTATCTATCACCGTTTCGGTACAAAAAGCGACAAACCGGCTCGGGCGGTACCTCCGACGATTCGGGCGGTACCTCCGGCCGACTATCGGTCGAAAATTTTCAAAGTCCCACGGCTCCGGGCGGCACCTCCGAAACGTTTCCGAGCGATTTGCGTCTAAGCGATGAGCGATACGGTGAAATGCTTCGAACGAATGTTTCATGATTTTCGACGGGCTATACGACCCCGTTATCAGATTTACGGTAAATGACGCATTTCTCGAAATTTCCGTTTCCGACGCATATTTTTTCATCATTTCGCAAAATCTGTACGCACATTCACAGAGCACGTTAAAAACCACGAAACATTCGTTCGGAACGGTTAATCGTATCTATCACCGTTTCGGTACAAAAAGCGACAAACCGGCTCGGGCGGTACCTCCGACGATTCGGGCGGTACCTCCGGCCGACTATCGGTCGAAAATTTTCAAAGTCCCACGGCTCCGGGCGGCACCTCCGAAACGTTTCCGAGCGATTTGCGTCTAAGCGATGAGCGATACGGTGAAATGCTTCGAACGAATGTTTCATGATTTTCGACGGGCTATACGACCCCGTTATCAGATTTACGGTAAATGACGCATTTCTCGAAATTTCCGTTTCCGACGCATATTTTTTCATCATTTCGCTAAATCTGTACGCACATTCACAGAGCACGTTAAAAACCACGAAACATTCGTTCGGAACGGTTAATCGTATCTATCACCGTTTCGGTACAAAAAGCGACAAACCGGCTCGGGCGGTACCTCCGACGATTCGGGCGGTACCTCCGGCCGACTATCGGTCGAAAATTTTCAAAGTCCCACGGCTCCGGGCGGCACCTCCGAAACGTTTCCGAGCGATTTGCGTCTAAGCGATGAGCGATACGGTGAAATGCTTCGAACGAATGTTTCATGATTTTCGACGGGCTATACGACCCCGTTATCAGATTTACGGTAAATGACGCATTTCTCGAAATTTCCGTTTCCGACGCATATTTTTTCATCATTTCGCAAAATCTGTACGCACATTCACAGAGCACGTTAAAAACCACGAAACATTCGTTCGGAACGGTTAATCGTATCTATCACCGTTTCGGTACAAAAAGCGACAAACCGGCTCGGGCGGTACCTCCGACGATTCGGGCGGTACCTCCGGCCGACTATCGGTCGAAAATTTTCAAAGTCCCACGGCTCCGGGCGGCACCTCCGAAACGTTTCCGAGCGATTTGCGTCTAAGCGATGAGCGATACGGTGAAATGCTTCGAACGAATGTTTCATGATTTTCGACGGGCTATACGACCCCGTTATCAGATTTACGGTAAATGACGCATTTCTCGAAATTTCCGTTTCCGACGCATATTTTTTCATCATTTCGCAAAATCTGTACGCACATTCACAGAGCACGTTAAAAACCACGAAACATTCGTTCGGAACGGTTAATCGTATCTATCACCGTTTCGGTACAAAAAGCGACAAACCGGCTCGGGCGGTACCTCCGACGATTCGGGCGGTACCTCCGGCCGACTATCGGTCGAAAATTTTCAAAGTCCCACGGCTCCGGGCGGCACCTCCGAAACGTTTCCGAGCGATTTGCGTCTAAGCGATGAGCGATACGGTGAAATGCTTCGAACGAATGTTTCATGATTTTCGACGGGCTATACGACCCCGTTATCAGATTTACGGTAAATGACGCATTTCTCGAAATTTCCGTTTCCGACGCATATTTTTTCATCATTTCGCAAAATCTGTACGCACATTCACAGAGCACGTTAAAAACCACGAAACATTCGTTCGGAACGGTTAATCGTATCTATCACCGTTTCGGTACAAAAAGCGACAAACCGGCTCGGGCGGTACCTCCGACGATTCGGGCGGTACCTCCGGCCGACTATCGGTCGAAAATTTTCAAAGTCCCACGGCTCCGGGCGGCACCTCCGAAACGTTTCCGAGCGATTTGCGTCTAAGCGATGAGCGATACGGTGAAATGCTTCGAACGAATGTTTCATGATTTTCGACGGGCTATACGACCCCGTTATCAGATTTACGGTAAATGACGCATTTCTCGAAATTTCCGTTTCCGACGCATATTTTTTCATCATTTCGCAAAATCTGTACGCACATTCACAGAGCACGTTAAAAACCACGAAACATTCGTTCGGAACGGTTAATCGTATCTATCACCGTTTCGGTACAAAAAGCGACAAACCGGCTCGGGCGGTACCTCCGACGATTCGGGCGGTACCTCCGGCCGACTATCGGTCGAAAATTTTCAAAGTCCCACGGCTCCGGGCGGCACCTCCGAAACGTTTCCGAGCGATTTGCGTCTAAGCGATGAGCGATACGGTGAAATGCTTCGAACGAATGTTTCATGATTTTCGACGGGCTATACGACCCCGTTATCAGATTTACGGTAAATGACGCATTTCTCGAAATTTCCGTTTCCGACGCATATTTTTTCTTCATTTCGCAAAATCTGTACGCACATTCACAGAGCACGTTAAAAACCACGAAACATTCGTTCGGAACGGTTAATCGTATCTATCACCGTTTCGGTACAAAAAGCGACAAACCGGCTCGGGCGGTACCTCCGACGATTCGGGCGGTACCTCCGGCCGACTATCGGTCGAAAATTTTCAAAGTCCCAC
>CASCJU010000008.1:10000-18962 GCA_949152495.1 Lasius fuliginosus | reverse complement strand
CGGTACCTCCGGCCGACTATCGGTCGAAAATTTTCAAAGTCCCACGGCTCCGGGCGGCACCTCCGAAACGTTTCCGAGCGATTTGCGTCTAAGCGATGAGCGATACGGTGAAATGCTTCGAACGAATGTTTCATGATTTTCGACGGGCTATACGACCCCGTTATCAGATTTACGGTAAATGACGCATTTCTCGAAATTTCCGTTTCCGACGCATATTTTTTCATCATTTCGCAAAATCTGTACGCACATTCACAGAGCACGTTAAAAACCACGAAACATTCGTTCGGAACGGTTAATCGTATCTATCACCGTTTCGGTACAAAAAGCGACAAACCGGCTCGGGCGGTACCTCCGACGATTCGGGCGGTACCTCCGGCCGACTATCGGTCGAAAATTTTCAAAGTCCCACGGCTCCGGGCGGCACCTCCGAAACGTTTCCGAGCGATTTGCGTCTAAGCGATGAGCGATACGGTGAAATGCTTCGAACGAATGTTTCATGATTTTCGACGGGCTATACGACCCCGTTATCAGATTTACGGTAAATGACGCATTTCTCGAAATTTCCGTTTCCGACGCATATTTTTTCATCATTTCGCAAAATCTGTACGCACATTCACAGAGCACGTTAAAAACCACGAAACATTCGTTCGGAACGGTTAATCGTATCTATCACCGTTTCGGTACAAAAAGCGACAAACCGGCTCGGGCGGTACCTCCGACGATTCGGGCGGTACCTCCGGCCGACTATCGGTCGAAAATTTTCAAAGTCCCACGGCTCCGGGCGGCACCTCCGAAACGTTTCCGAGCGATTTGCGTCTAAGCGATGAGCGATACGGTGAAATGCTTCGAACGAATGTTTCATGATTTTCGACGGGCTATACGACCCCGTTATCAGATTTACGGTAAATGACGCATTTCTCGAAATTTCCGTTTCCGACGCATATTTTTTCATCATTTCGCAAAATCTGTACGCACATTCACAGAGCACGTTAAAAACCACGAAACATTCGTTCGGAACGGTTAATCGTATCTATCACCGTTTCGGTACAAAAAGCGACAAACCGGCTCGGGCGGTACCTCCGACGATTCGGGCGGTACCTCCGGCCGACTATCGGTCGAAAATTTTCAAAGTCCCACGGCTCCGGGCGGCACCTCCGAAACGTTTCCGAGCGATTTGCGTCTAAGCGATGAGCGATACGGTGAAATGCTTCGAACGAATGTTTCATGATTTTCGACGGGCTATACGACCCCGTTATCAGATTTACGGTAAATGACGCATTTCTCGAAATTTCCGTTTCCGACGCATATTTTTTCATCATTTCGCAAAATCTGTACGCACATTCACAGAGCACGTTAAAAACCACGAAACATTCGTTCGGAACGGTTAATCGTATCTATCACCGTTTCGGTACAAAAAGCGACAAACCGGCTCGGGCGGTACCTCCGACGATTCGGGCGGTACCTCCGGCCGACTATCGGTCGAAAATTTTCAAAGTCCCACGGCTCCGGGCGGCACCTCCGAAACGTTTCCGAGCGATTTGCGTCTAAGCGATGAGCGATACGGTGAAATGCTTCGAACGAATGTTTCATGATTTTCGACGGGCTATACGACCCCGTTATCAGATTTACGGTAAATGACGCATTTCTCGAAATTTCCGTTTCCGACGCATATTTTTTCATCATTTCGCAAAATCTGTACGCACATTCACAGAGCACGTTAAAAACCACGAAACATTCGTTCGGAACGGTTAATCGTATCTATCACCGTTTCGGTACAAAAAGCGACAAACCGGCTCGGGCGGTACCTCCGACGATTCGGGCGGTACCTCCGGCCGACTATCGGTCGAAAATTTTCAAAGTCCCACGGCTCCGGGCGGCACCTCCGAAACGTTTCCGAGCGATTTGCGTCTAAGCGATGAGCGATACGGTGAAATGCTTCGAACGAATGTTTCATGATTTTCGACGGGCTATACGACCCCGTTATCAGATTTACGGTAAATGACGCATTTCTCGAAATTTCCGTTTCCGACGCATATTTTTTCATCATTTCGCAAAATCTGTACGCACATTCACAGAGCACGTTAAAAACCACGAAACATTCGTTCGGAACGGTTAATCGTATCTATCACCGTTTCGGTACAAAAAGCGACAAACCGGCTCGGGCGGTACCTCCGACGATTCGGGCGGTACCTCCGGCCGACTATCGGTCGAAAATTTTCAAAGTCCCACGGCTCCGGGCGGCACCTCCGAAACGTTTCCGAGCGATTTGCGTCTAAGCGATGAGCGATACGGTGAAATGCTTCGAACGAATGTTTCATGATTTTCGACGGGCTATACGACCCCGTTATCAGATTTACGGTAAATGACGCATTTCTCGAAATTTCCGTTTCCGACGCATATTTTTTCATCATTTCGCAAAATCTGTACGCACATTCACAGAGCACGTTAAAAACCACGAAACATTCGTTCGGAACGGTTAATCGTATCTATCACCGTTTCGGTACAAAAAGCGACAAACCGGCTCGGGCGGTACCTCCGACGATTCGGGCGGTACCTCCGGCCGACTATCGGTCGAAAATTTTCAAAGTCCCACGGCTCCGGGCGGCACCTCCGAAACGTTTCCGAGCGATTTGCGTCTAAGCGATGAGCGATACGGTGAAATGCTTCGAACGAATGTTTCATGATTTTCGACGGGCTATACGACCCCGTTATCAGATTTACGGTAAATGACGCATTTCTCGAAATTTCCGTTTCCGACGCATATTTTTTCATCATTTCGCAAAATCTGTACGCACATTCACAGAGCACGTTAAAAACCACGAAACATTCGTTCGGAACGGTTAATCGTATCTATCACCGTTTCGGTACAAAAAGCGACAAACCGGCTCGGGCGGTACCTCCGACGATTCGGGCGGTACCTCCGGCCGACTATCGGTCGAAAATTTTCAAAGTCCCACGGCTCCGGGCGGCACCTCCGAAACGTTTCCGAGCGATTTGCGTCTAAGCGATGAGCGATACGGTGAAATGCTTCGAACGAATGTTTCATGATTTTCGACGGGCTATACGACCCCGTTATCAGATTTACGGTAAATGACGCATTTCTCGAAATTTCCGTTTCCGACGCATATTTTTTCATCATTTCGCAAAATCTGTACGCACATTCACAGAGCACGTTAAAAACCACGAAACATTCGTTCGGAACGGTTAATCGTATCTATCACCGTTTCGGTACAAAAAGCGACAAACCGGCTCGGGCGGTACCTCCGACGATTCGGGCGGTACCTCCGGCCGACTATCGGTCGAAAATTTTCAAAGTCCCACGGCTCCGGGCGGCACCTCCGAAACGTTTCCGAGCGATTTGCGTCTAAGCGATGAGCGATACGGTGAAATGCTTCGAACGAATGTTTCATGATTTTCGACGGGCTATACGACCCCGTTATCAGATTTACGGTAAATGACGCATTTCTCGAAATTTCCGTTTCCGACGCATATTTTTTCATCATTTCGCAAAATCTGTACGCACATTCACAGAGCACGTTAAAAACCACGAAACATTCGTTCGGAACGGTTAATCGTATCTATCACCGTTTCGGTACAAAAAGCGACAAACCGGCTCGGGCGGTACCTCCGACGATTCGGGCGGTACCTCCGGCCGACTATCGGTCGAAAATTTTCAAAGTCCCACGGCTCCGGGCGGCACCTCCGAAACGTTTCCGAGCGATTTGCGTCTAAGCGATGAGCGATACGGTGAAATGCTTCGAACGAATGTTTCATGATTTTCGACGGGCTATACGACCCCGTTATCAGATTTACGGTAAATGACGCATTTCTCGAAATTTCCGTTTCCGACGCATATTTTTTCATCATTTCGCAAAATCTGTACGCACATTCACAGAGCACGTTAAAAACCACGAAACATTCGTTCGGAACGGTTAATCGTATCTATCACCGTTTCGGTACAAAAAGCGACAAACCGGCTCGGGCGGTACCTCCGACGATTCGGGCGGTACCTCCGGCCGACTATCGGTCGAAAATTTTCAAAGTCCCACGGCTCCGGGCGGCACCTCCGAAACGTTTCCGAGCGATTTGCGTCTAAGCGATGAGCGATACGGTGAAATGCTTCGAACGAATGTTTCATGATTTTCGACGGGCTATACGACCCCGTTATCAGATTTACGGTAAATGACGCATTTCTCGAAATTTCCGTTTCCGACGCATATTTTTTCATCATTTCGCAAAATCTGTACGCACATTCACAGAGCACGTTAAAAACCACGAAACATTCGTTCGGAACGGTTAATCGTATCTATCACCGTTTCGGTACAAAAAGCGACAAACCGGCTCGGGCGGTACCTCCGACGATTCGGGCGGTACCTCCGGCCGACTATCGGTCGAAAATTTTCAAAGTCCCACGGCTCCGGGCGGCACCTCCGAAACGTTTCCGAGCGATTTGCGTCTAAGCGATGAGCGATACGGTGAAATGCTTCGAACGAATGTTTCATGATTTTCGACGGGCTATACGACCCCGTTATCAGATTTACGGTAAATGACGCATTTCTCGAAATTTCCGTTTCCGACGCATATTTTTTCATCATTTCGCAAAATCTGTACGCACATTCACAGAGCACGTTAAAAACCACGAAACATTCGTTCGGAACGGTTAATCGTATCTATCACCGTTTCGGTACAAAAAGCGACAAACCGGCTCGGGCGGTACCTCCGACGATTCGGGCGGTACCTCCGGCCGACTATCGGTCGAAAATTTTCAAAGTCCCACGGCTCCGGGCGGCACCTCCGAAACGTTTCCGAGCGATTTGCGTCTAAGCGATGAGCGATACGGTGAAATGCTTCGAACGAATGTTTCATGATTTTCGACGGGCTATACGACCCCGTTATCAGATTTACGGTAAATGACGCATTTCTCGAAATTTCCGTTTCCGACGCATATTTTTTCATCATTTCGCAAAATCTGTACGCACATTCACAGAGCACGTTAAAAACCACGAAACATTCGTTCGGAACGGTTAATCGTATCTATCACCGTTTCGGTACAAAAAGCGACAAACCGGCTCGGGCGGTACCTCCGACGATTCGGGCGGTACCTCCGGCCGACTATCGGTCGAAAATTTTCAAAGTCCCACGGCTCCGGGCGGCACCTCCGAAACGTTTCCGAGCGATTTGCGTCTAAGCGATGAGCGATACGGTGAAATGCTTCGAACGAATGTTTCATGATTTTCGACGGGCTATACGACCCCGTTATCAGATTTACGGTAAATGACGCATTTCTCGAAATTTCCGTTTCCGACGCATATTTTTTCATCATTTCGCAAAATCTGTACGCACATTCACAGAGCACGTTAAAAACCACGAAACATTCGTTCGGAACGGTTAATCGTATCTATCACCGTTTCGGTACAAAAAGCGACAAACCGGCTCGGGCGGTACCTCCGACGATTCGGGCGGTACCTCCGGCCGACTATCGGTCGAAAATTTTCAAAGTCCCACGGCTCCGGGCGGCACCTCCGAAACGTTTCCGAGCGATTTGCGTCTAAGCGATGAGCGATACGGTGAAATGCTTCGAACGAATGTTTCATGATTTTCGACGGGCTATACGACCCCGTTATCAGATTTACGGTAAATGACGCATTTCTCGAAATTTCCGTTTCCGACGCATATTTTTTCATCATTTCGCAAAATCTGTACGCACATTCACAGAGCACGTTAAAAACCACGAAACATTCGTTCGGAACGGTTAATCGTATCTATCACCGTTTCGGTACAAAAAGCGACAAACCGGCTCGGGCGGTACCTCCGACGATTCGGGCGGTACCTCCGGCCGACTATCGGTCGAAAATTTTCAAAGTCCCACGGCTCCGGGCGGCACCTCCGAAACGTTTCCGAGCGATTTGCGTCTAAGCGATGAGCGATACGGTGAAATGCTTCGAACGAATGTTTCATGATTTTCGACGGGCTATACGACCCCGTTATCAGATTTACGGTAAATGACGCATTTCTCGAAATTTCCGTTTCCGACGCATATTTTTTCATCATTTCGCAAAATCTGTACGCACATTCACAGAGCACGTTAAAAACCACGAAACATTCGTTCGGAACGGTTAATCGTATCTATCACCGTTTCGGTACAAAAAGCGACAAACCGGCTCGGGCGGTACCTCCGACGATTCGGGCGGTACCTCCGGCCGACTATCGGTCGAAAATTTTCAAAGTCCCACGGCTCCGGGCGGCACCTCCGAAACGTTTCCGAGCGATTTGCGTCTAAGCGATGAGCGATACGGTGAAATGCTTCGAACGAATGTTTCATGATTTTCGACGGGCTATACGACCCCGTTATCAGATTTACGGTAAATGACGCATTTCTCGAAATTTCCGTTTCCGACGCATATTTTTTCATCATTTCGCAAAATCTGTACGCACATTCACAGAGCACGTTAAAAACCACGAAACATTCGTTCGGAACGGTTAATCGTATCTATCACCGTTTCGGTACAAAAAGCGACAAACCGGCTCGGGCGGTACCTCCGACGATTCGGGCGGTACCTCCGGCCGACTATCGGTCGAAAATTTTCAAAGTCCCACGGCTCCGGGCGGCACCTCCGAAACGTTTCCGAGCGATTTGCGTCTAAGCGATGAGCGATACGGTGAAATGCTTCGAACGAATGTTTCATGATTTTCGACGGGCTATACGACCCCGTTATCAGATTTACGGTAAATGACGCATTTCTCGAAATTTCCGTTTCCGACGCATATTTTTTCATCATTTCGCAAAATCTGTACGCACATTCACAGAGCACGTTAAAAACCACGAAACATTCGTTCGGAACGGTTAATCGTATCTATCACCGTTTCGGTACAAAAAGCGACAAACCGGCTCGGGCGGTACCTCCGACGATTCGGGCGGTACCTCCGGCCGACTATCGGTCGAAAATTTTCAAAGTCCCACGGCTCCGGGCGGCACCTCCGAAACGTTTCCGAGCGATTTGCGTCTAAGCGATGAGCGATACGGTGAAATGCTTCGAACGAATGTTTCATGATTTTCGACGGGCTATACGACCCCGTTATCAGATTTACGGTAAATGACGCATTTGTCGAAATTTCCGTTTCCGACGCATATTTTTTCATCATTTCGCAAAATCTGTACGCACATTCACAGAGCACGTTAAAAACCACGAAACATTCGTTCGGAACGGTTAATCGTATCTATCACCGTTTCGGTACAAAAAGCGACAAACCGGCTCGGGCGGTACCTCCGACGATTCGGGCGGTACCTCCGGCCGACTATCGGTCGAAAATTTTCAAAGTCCCACGGCTCCGGGCGGCACCTCCGAAACGTTTCCGAGCGATTTGCGTCTAAGCGATGAGCGATACGGTGAAATGCTTCGAACGAATGTTTCATGATTTTCGACGGGCTATACGACCCCGTTATCAGATTTACGGTAAATGACGCATTTCTCGAAATTTCCGTTTCCGACGCATATTTTTTCATCATTTCGCAAAATCTGTACGCACATTCACAGAGCACGTTAAAAACCACGAAACATTCGTTCGGAACGGTTAATCGTATCTATCACCGTTTCGGTACAAAAAGCGACAAACCGGCTCGGGCGGTACCTCCGACGATTCGGGCGGTACCTCCGGCCGACTATCGGTCGAAAATTTTCAAAGTCCCACGGCTCCGGGCGGCACCTCCGAAACGTTTCCGAGCGATTTGCGTCTAAGCGATGAGCGATACGGTGAAATGCTTCGAACGAATGTTTCATGATTTTCGACGGGCTATACGACCCCGTTATCAGATTTACGGTAAATGACGCATTTCTCGAAATTTCCGTTTCCGACGCATATTTTTTCATCATTTCGCAAAATCTGTACGCACATTCACAGAGCACGTTAAAAACCACGAAACATTCGTTCGGAACGGTTAATCGTATCTATCACCGTTTCGGTACAAAAAGCGACAAACCGGCTCGGGCGGTACCTCCGACGATTCGGGCGGTACCTCCGGCCGACTATCGGTCGAAAATTTTCAAAGTCCCACGGCTCCGGGCGGCACCTCCGAAACGTTTCCGAGCGATTTGCGTCTAAGCGATGAGCGATACGGTGAAATGCTTCGAACGAATGTTTCATGATTTTCGACGGGCTATACGACCCCGTTATCAGATTTACGGTAAATGACGCATTTCTCGAAATTTCCGTTTCCGACGCATATTTTTTCATCATTTCGCAAAATCTGTACGCACATTCACAGAGCACGTTAAAAACCACGAAACATTCGTTCGGAACGGTTAATCGTATCTATCACCGTTTCGGTACAAAAAGCGACAAACCGGCTCGGGCGGTACCTCCGACGATTCGGGCGGTACCTCCGGCCGACTATCGGTCGAAAATTTTCAAAGTCCCACGGCTCCGGGCGGCACCTCCGAAACGTTTCCGAGCGATTTGCGTCTAAGCGATGAGCGATACGGTGAAATGCTTCGAACGAATGTTTCATGATTTTCGACGGGCTATACGACCCCGTTATCAGATTTACGGTAAATGACGCATTTCTCGAAATTTCCGTTTCCGACGCATATTTTTTCATCATTTCGCAAAATCTGTACTCACATTCACAGAGCACGTTAAAAACCACGAAACATTCGTTCGAAACGGTTAATCGTATCTATCACCGTTTCGGTACAAAAAGCGACAAACCGGCTCGGGCGGTACCTCCGACGATTCGGGCGGTACCTCCGGCCGACTATCGGTCGAAAATTTTCAAAGTCCCACGGCTCCGGGCGGCACCTCCGAAACGTTTCCGAGCGATTTGCGTCTAAGCGATGAGCGATACGGTGAAATGCTTCGAACGAATGTTTCATGATTTTCGACGGGCTATACGACCCCGTTATCAGATTTACGGTAAATGACGCATTTCTCGAAATTTCCGTTTCCGACGCATATTTTTTCATCA
>CASCJU010000008.1:0-2500 GCA_949152495.1 Lasius fuliginosus | reverse complement strand
TTTTGGCGGTATTCTATTATTTTCTCGCTACATCATTGTCGTAGCGATGCGTTCGAGGTGTCGCGCCGTCGTTTCGCTATTCCTTCTTCTCTCGTTACACACAACTCAATTCCTTCCATCCACGTCCTCTTCTTTAGAGGACACGGGTGTCTCTGGGCGCGCGCGTACGCTTATCTTTTAAACGCATGTAACGCTCTCATTCCTCATTGTGTCATTTCAGACGACGGCCAAGGGTGCCCCGACCCGTTTCGGGCGGCACAGCACCTCGGGCGAACGTCCAACGATCGCTCGTACGCCTTCCTGTACGCACAAGTGCACAGTGCACAGCGACGCGCAAGTGTGGGCGCGTCGTGGCCGTGCGGCGCGCATAGGGGCGCAAGCAGTTTAGGGGTACTAAAACGACCCTCAGCCAGGCGTGGTCCGGGAATTGTATCCGTGGACCGCAATGTGCGTTCGAAATGTCGATGTTCATGTGTCCTGCAGTTCACAAGTTGACGCGCAATTAGCTGCGTTCTTCATCGACCCACGAGCCAAGTGATCCACCGTTCAGGGTAATCGTTTTACATTTATTGCGTTTGGTCTGTGCGAAACGCTTCGTTCATCCATCGTAGTCTCCTCTCAAAGAGAGAGAGAGAAAACCGTGGCCCTTCGATCAGCCTGGCCGCGCGTCCGAGCACGCGCGGACCGCCGCCTCCGCGAAGGAGGCTACGGCACAAAGTTGTTGTGCTTCGATCGGAGCGTCTCTCACCGTAAATGGAAGAGCCGGGGCGGAAGTTCTTTGAAAAAACCGTCGGACGGAGGTCGTCGTAAGACGACTACCCCCCGTCCTCTCGCTCGTGCGCTCGCTGTGATCGGCTGTTCCTCGCACGCTGGCCGCTGCCCCGACGTTGCTGGGGAGGGCGCGTTGACGAGTGCTGACACACAAGCGCGCGCGCGGGCGTAGGTTACCACCGGTTCGCGCTCAACGCCGAATCGACGCTCTGCGCGAGCGTGATCGCGAAGCGTCTCGCTCCGAATCGCACGTATACTTGTTTCGCAAGGCGTGCGTCTCGGATATTTTACGCACGCTCTGCTCGACGCGACGACGAACACCGCAGGCGCGCTGCTGACTTCCCTCGCTCGCGGGTTGTCAGAGGCGCGCGGCATCTTGCGTCGCGTCGAACATCTTCCGTCAATTCCAATATGTATATATATATAACATATATTCTCTTTTCTGTTTCCTTTGTCCATTCAGTCGCCGACTGCTGCGAGCGCGCGTCTCTCTCCGAAAGAAGGTAGACTCTCGACGCAGAGCAGGACCTCCGGAACGTTAATGATCCTTCCGCAGGTTCACCTACGGAAACCTTGTTACGACTTTTACTTCCTCTAAATGATCAAGTTTGGTCATCTTCCCGGCAACATCGGCAATGCCGAGACATTGCCGCGCACCAGTCCGAAGACCTCACTAAATCATTCAATCGGTAGTAGCGACGGGCGGTGTGTACAAAGGGCAGGGACGTAATCAACGCGAGCTTATGACTCGCGCTTACTGGGAATTCCTCGTTCATGGGGAACAATTGCAAGCCCCAATCCCTAGCACGAAGGAGGTTCAGCGGGTTACCCGGGCCTTTCGGCCAGGGAACACACGCTGATTCCTTCAGTGTAGCGCGCGTGCGGCCCAGAACATCTAAGGGCATCACAGACCTGTTATTGCTCAATCTCGTGCGGCTAGAAGCCGCCTGTCCCTCTAAGAAGATTTGTTTGTACGTTGGTAGTAAAAACCCGCCAGCCGAAGCCGGGGGCCTTCGCGATACCATAAGGTACGCCTATTTAGCAGGCTAGAGTCTCGTTCGTTATCGGAATTAACCAGACAAATCGCTCCACCAACTAAGAACGGCCATGCACCACCACCCACCGAATCAAGAAAGAGCTATCAATCTGTCAATCCTTCCGGTGTCTGGGCCTGGTGAGGTTTCCCGTGTTGAGTCAAATTAAGCCGCAGGCTCCACTCCTGGTGGTGCCCTTCCGTCAATTCCTTTAAGTTTCAGCTTTGCAACCATACTTCCCCCGGAACCCAAAAGCTTTGGTTTCCCGGAAGCTGCCCGCCGAGTCATCGGAGGAACTTCGGCGGATCGCTAGCTGGCATCGTTTATGGTTAGAACTAGGGCGGTATCTGATCGCCTTCGAACCTCTAACTTTCGTTCTTGATTAATGAAAACATTTTTGGCAAATGCTTTCGCTTCTGTCCGTCTTGCGACGATCCAAGAATTTCACCTCTAACGTCGCAATACGAATGCCCCCATCTGTCCCTATTAATCATTACCTCGGGGTTCCGAAAACCAACAAAATAGAACCGAGGTCCTATTCCATTATTCCATGCACGCAGTATTCAGGCGAAGGTAGCCTGCTTTAAGCACTCTAATTTGTTCAAAGTAAACGTACCGGCCCGACTCGACACTCAGTAAAGAGCACCGCGACGGGATATTAGTTGGGCCGCCCCTCGCGAGGCTAAGCCCACCGG
>CASCJU010000007.1:0-67533 GCA_949152495.1 Lasius fuliginosus | reverse complement strand
AGGATCAACTGCGTGAAAGTGTCATGAATTTGATCCCTTTTGTGTGTGCGTGTGTGTGTGTGTGGGGGGGGTGTGGTGTGTGTGTTAATAAAGTATTGAGTATGCGTTTATAATAAATGTTCGAACTGTTGACCTTGTACAGTTTGACAGTGAGCTAATCGTTGATAAAAATTGCTACTAACGTTTTTCAACATATCAATCGTAATTAATGCCACTTCAGTAGTAATTCGGTGTCGCAAATCATCCAAATTTCGAGGTTTTGTTTTGTAAACTCGCTCTTTTAAGTAACCCCAAAAGAAAAAATCCAAAGCGGTTAAGTCGGGTGATCGAGGTGGCCACTCGATTGCTCCCCTCCTTTCTATCCATCTTTCAGTAAAAGTGTCGTTTACAAAATTTCGCACTTGTAGTCCAAAATGTGGAGGGGCACCATCCTGCTGAAACCAAACTGAATCAAAATCTTGACCGAAGATATTGCGAATGCTAGGAACAATGTCATCTCGAAGCATAGTTAAATACTTTTCAGCCGTTAGAGTTCTATCGATGAAGAATGGCCCTATTATGTGCGTTCCAACTATTCCCGCCCATACATTTAGTTTTTGTGGATATTGGGAATTTGTTTCTCTCATCCAATGCGGATTAATATCACTCCAATATCGACAGTTATGCCTATTTACTGCACCGTCTAATAAAAATGTGGCCTCGTCTGAAAAAACAATCTTATTTATAAATTCGGGATGTTCATCAATTTTCTGCATCATAATTTCACAAAATTCTACCCGACGATCAAAATCATGTGCAACTAATTCCTGAACAAGATTAATTTTATATGGGTGAAATTTTGCATTTTTGAGAACACGACGAATGGATGTCTCGCTAGTATCATGTGCCTGTGAGGCTTTTCGGGTAGAAAGGTTAGGATCTTCTATGAATGATTGTAATATCTCTATTGAAGAATCCTCGTTCGTTGCGGTCTTAGGTCTACCCGATCTCGACCGATCTTTAACGCTTCCTGTATCTCGAAAACGCTGACATGTTTCCTGAACAGTGGCTGCAGAAATCTGTTGTCGATCGGCCCGAAACTCAATATTAAATAAATTACGGACATCTCTGAAAGACCGTTCCCGATCTCCGTATCCCCGCATCATCAAAATAACTATACGTTCTCTTCCTGTTAGCGCCATTTCAATTAAATCAATGAATTGTAATATCGAAGAGATTGATAAATTCTTCATTCGCAGTCTTTAGCAATCTTAAGCCTATTCGACATTTGTCGATCCTTAAGGCTTAAAAAAATTCAATTGTAATGTGTGTAGGAATGGACGATTGCTTTCATTGCAAATTGTTGCAGCAAATTGATATAGCAATTTTTTGCATCATAATGTCACATAATAAATTCGTTTTTGATCATCGGGTAGAATTTTGTTTAGAAGTTTTTAAGCGTTAAAGATCGACAAATGTCGAATAGGCTTAAGATTGCTAAAGACTGCGAATGAAGAATTTATCAATCTCTTCGATATTACAATTCATTGATTTAATTGAAATGGCGCTTACAGAAAGAGAACGTATAGTTATTTTGATGATGCGGGGATACGGAGATCGGGAACGGTCTTTCAGAGATGTCCGTAATTTATTTAATATTGAGTTTCGGGCCGATCGACAACAGATTTCTGCAGCCACTGTTCAGAAAACATGTCAGCGTTTTCGAGATACAGGAAGCGTTAAAGATCGGTCGAGATCGGGTAGACCTAAGACCGCAACGAACGAGGACTCTTCAATAGAGATATTACAATCATTCATAGAAGACCCTAACCTTTCTACCCGAAAAGCCTCACAGGCACATGATACTAGCGAGACATCCATTCGTCGTGTTCTCAAAAATGCAAAATTTCACCCATATAAAATTAATCTTGTTCAGGAATTAGTTGCACATGATTTTGATCGTCGGGTAGAATTTTGTGAAATTATGATGCAGAAAATTGATGAACATCCCGAATTTATAAATAAGATTGTTTTTTCAGACGAGGCCACATTTTTATTAGACGGTGCAGTAAATAGGCATAACTGTCGATATTGGAGTGATATTAATCCGCATTGGATGAGAGAAACAAATTCCCAATATCCACAAAAACTAAATGTATGGGCGGGAATAGTTGGAACGCACATAATAGGGCCATTCTTCATCGATAGAACTCTAACGGCTGAAAAGTATTTAACTATGCTTCGAGATGACATTGTTCCTAGCATTCGCAATATCTTCGGTCAAGATTTTGATTCAGTTTGGTTTCAGCAGGATGGTGCCCCTCCACATTTTGGACTACAAGTGCGAAATTTTGTAAACGACACTTTTACTGAAAGATGGATAGGAAGGAGGGGAGCAATCGAGTGGCCACCTCGATCACCCGACTTAACCGCTTTGGATTTTTTCTTTTGGGGTTACTTAAAAGACCGAGTTTACAAAACAAAACCTCGAAATTTGGATGATTTGCGACACCGAATTACTACTGAAGTGGCATTAATTACGATTGATATGTTGGAAAACGTTAGTAGCAATTTTTATCAACGATTAGCTCACTGTCAAACTGTACAAGGTCAACAGTTCGAACATTTATTATAAACGCATACTCAATACTTTATTAACACACACACCACCCCCCCCCACACACACACACGCACACACAAAAGGGATCAAATTCATGACACTTCCACGCAGTTGATCCTGGATAACGCTAAGTGCATGAAATTTCGAAATTTGAACGGCCGCCATTTTGGTTGGGGGAGTCGTAACGACTTAAAATTTTAAGGGTGTGTTTGTTATTCGAAAACCTTTCAAATGAGCCCCCACTCGACCCTTGGTGCAATTTAAAATTTTCAACCCCCCTTTTACCCCCGCGTACCAGGAGGTGGGGGATGATCGGTATCCATATCATAGGGTAGCTTTTTTGAAAAATCAAAACACGTGTTTTTCCGCTTTTTGATATTTTCGTTTTTACAAAAGTTATTTAGGTGTATCCAGACTTTTGGCGCACCCTGTATATCTCCATCGACGGTATGTGAGATGGTGTCGCCGCTGTGAGCGGAATAATATCGACACCCTATGGGGTGACAGCACAGAGGATCGAGAATATTGTGATAAATATCCATGGACTTATATTGACGTCTTTAGTCTTAAAAGACTGTTCGGCCTCGAGCCGTATGATGAGGAGGAAAATTGGAACTGTAAGTATTCTTTTAAATTTATATGAAATTAATTAATTTAAATTTTATTCAATATTAATGAGAATTTTTGTTACAGAGATCCCACCCTCGGAATATTTTTATATTTTATATTATATATTTTTTTATACTTTATTATATATATTTTTTTATACTTTATTATTAAGACACACACACACACACACACATTGTAATAAACACACCCACATTTTTTAAATAAAACAATTATTATAATATAAAAATGGCTCATTCTCTTGTTCCACTCTCCTATCCTTCTCCTTGCGAAGACTTTTGTTTAAACCTACGAAAACCTATGCCCTGACACGTTCGTCGATAACCGCATCGTCGGACCCAAGATCCCTCATAAATTTTCATAAAAAATATCAAAAAAAAGATAATTCCATCTATTTGTTTACGAACGGTCGAATATCATGTTCAGGACCCCCCCCCCCTACCTTTCGTCGAAACCGAGCGTCCCCCGCCCGCATGACGTCAGCCCCCGCGCCACAGAGATACCCCCGCACCCCGCTCTCCCCTCGGAGGACCTGGATTAGAATCCGTCAATAATACCTACTTATAATGTTACTGTTGCTTTGTCTCTATCGAAACTTTCGACTCGAAAGGTGGTTAACCGCACACGTGTAATAACGCATGCCGCCAATGTCGCAGAGCGCTGCTAGCGCGATCTTCCGTCAAATAAGTCAACCGTACAAGATGCATACATTGCTATTTATTGCATGTGTTGTGTACGTGTATATACGTGTAGCGCGATACTACTATATATCTATGCATGTGTTGTGTACGTGTAGTATACGTGTAGCGATGACGGTGACCACGATGAGGACGTTTCTTAAATGAAAATTTCCACATTTCCACTTTGCGTCATAATATATCTGTTTATATAACATGTAGAGCAAAAATAGATACTTTTCTTATATAATTTAAACCCAAGCTATCGATTAAGCCTAATAAAAACTCAATCCGTTCAGCGGTTATTGTCTGATAATCTCGAGTACTCTCAATTGGCCGGCTTGCGTAAAGATACCCGGAGTGCCTTGCTGTTGCTGCGCGGCACTTGGCGCGAGGCACTATCGTATCTCTTGATGCACTCGGAGTCTCGGCGTAATAATGCAACAGAGCGTGATAATGCAAACTGGATCACTGAGCGGGGTAACCATGGTAACAATTAACATCCAAATTAAAGGCCTATTTAGATGAATTGTACAAATGTAGGCCTTTAAGCCGGTCATACACACTTTCCGTAATCGTAATCGTAACCGTAACGTAAGGATTCGACCAATCGCGTGGTTTGATTCGGCTGTCCGTAAATGTGTGTGGCCGGCTTTAGTTTAGATGCGATTACCATGGTGACATATTTTGGCGCCACTGAATTATTGTGGCTCGTACGTCTCGTGTGATATAGTGTTTATTTATTTAGTGTTTATTATTTAGATTTGATAGTGTTTATTTAAAGTGTTTATTTAGATTAAAAAAAGACAAGAGAGAAGAAAGAGTGGAAAGGAAAACAACAAATAAGAAGAAAAAGTATATAAGAAGATAAGAACCTTTAATATTAAGTAAAGGTAAACGGGGAAAAAAAGCAGAGGATAAGAAAAAAATAATTATTAAATTCTTCAGGTATGTTTATATTATTAGAAGTTGCGTTATTTATTTTATTATATATGATATTTTATTATAATATATTTGTCATATATAACATTTGTCATATATAAAATATAACTATTAAATTGATGATTTAAAATCTATATATATTACATTTCTTTTTCTATATACAATTCTTATATTATGTAAATCAGGTTCTTTCAGAAAACATATCAGGTTCTTTCAGAGAACATATTAGTTTGCGAAAAAGTAGAAAAGAATGATTTACATATATAAATATGTATATATATATTGTAATTTATGATTATGTTTGATAATCGCAGGAAAGGAACAGAAGAAGTAAAAGGATAAAAAATATTCTAATAAGAAGTAAAAAGTAAGCAGGAAAAAAGCAGAGGATATAACAAGAAGTAGTAAGAAGTAAACGGGAAAAGGAGTAGAGGATAACAAGAAAATAAGAAAATTATTAAATTGTTCAGGCATGTTTATATGACATTTTTACTGTTCAGAAGTTGCGTTATTTATTTTATTATAATATATAATTATATGACAAATATAATTGAAGTGAAAAAAAGTAGAAAAAAATGATTTTTATATATAAATACATATATATATTGTAATTTATGATTATGTTTGGTAATCGCATAGACTTATAGATATGGACTGGCAATATACACATAGCAGATCTTGTCCGGAGGAGGTTAGAGAGAGAAACATACATTTTAGTACTTCTCTCTTTCTCTTTTTCCTTTAGTACTTCTGGACACTTTAAGAGAGAGAAATACTGAAAAGTATGATTCTTTCTCTAATTCTTCCTCCTCCGGACACTGCTCCTAGTACAGAAACTATAGGCAATTGCCAATCCATATCTATAAGATCTATGGATAATCGTAATATAATCATGTTAAAATTTAATATTCCAAGACTACTTAGAAATATCTAAAATATTAGAATAAATTTGTTATAGACGTTACGTATTAAGTTTATATGACTTCAAGGTATACAATTATCTTCTTACTGAAGATATTTCTACAATATTATGTACAATATATATATGTACAATATATTGTCATTTATTACTTTTAAACAAATCAATGTGTTATTTGTTAAATTATTTCCTTTTTTTATTTACGATTATTTAGAAAAAGACAAGAGAAAAGAAAGAGAAGAAAGGAAAAGAAGAAGTAAGAAGATAAAAAATATATAACAAGAAGATAAGATATTAAAGGTGAACGGAAAAAGCAGAGGATAATAAGAAAATAAATTATTAAATTGTTCAGGTATGTTTATATGACATTTTTACTGTTTCATAAGTTGCGTTATTTATTTTATATTATAATATATGATTATATTTGTCATATATAACATTTGCAAAATATAACTGTTAAATTGATAACTAATTAAATTGATAACTTAAAATCTATGTTACATTTCTTTTTCGATATACAATTCTTATATTATATTTATACAATTTAAATCAGATTCTTTCATAGAACATAGTTTGTGAAAAAATAGAAAAAAGTGATTTATATATATATATACGTATATATATTTATGTATTATTTATTTAAATATATAACGAGATATTTTATAATAGATTCAGAAAATGTAATATCTGAGAAAGCAATTTTCTAATAGATTCGTGAAATTTATTGCAGGAGATGTTCAAAGTGCTGTCCATCAAAATCAATGTAATCCTCAATCACTAAGTAAATAAACGATGTGTTCTTTGAATAATGTTACGTGTAATAGTAGCATAAGCATTGAAATAATAGTCCTCCGGATTTAGCTCCTTTCGATTTTTTAGAGCGTACTAAAAGACAATGTTTACAAAGAACCATCTACACATAAGAAAGTATAAAAGAGTGTACTATCAATGCTTGTGCAACTATTACACCTGACATTATTCAAAGAATACATTGTTCATTTATTCAGCGATTTGCATCGATGTTGATAGGTATTGTAGTGTGCTGCCAACTGACGAGAGAATAGAGTAGTAGGAGAACGTAGGCGGAGAGCGAATGTGACATAATAAAGAGAGGATACGTTAAATAACCGGTGTGATTAATATTTCCCAAAATAGGACTACTACATTGTCGATGAGGATAAATTTAATTTAATTTATTATAGAAGTTAAGGGCGAATAGCCAAGTAATACAGGGAAATTTTACTATTTGAGAGGTAAGGTTACAATTGAGGTTATGAGACTAGGTTGTACATATTTAAGCTAATCTAGGATCAAAGCAAGCGTAAACCAGGATAGCAATAAACTATATAAATAAATAAATAATTTGACAAACGCCATCACATTAAGTTGTGAAGTATATATAAGGGCCACGCAAGTAAGACTTGGTGCATCAAGCACATAACGTCATCACGTTAAGTCGTGAAGTACGTAAGGGCAACGCAAGTAAAACTTGGCGCATGAAGCTCATTAAAAGTTATGCGAATATAAAATATACAAATTAAGGTTCAGGGCCATGCAGAACTAAATACCTGATGTATCTATATAGAGTACTACAGTAACTAAGGGCCACGCAATATGAATTTACTATGAACTTTGTAAAAATACCACTAAGTCACACAAATATATATAAACATCCAATATACTGTGTGTGTGGCGTTACGTGTGTGTAGTTACGTGTATAGTGTATAGTTGTATATACAATATACAATATAAAATGTATATACAATAAAATTTGTGTACTAATGTCTAAAATCAATTAATTTAATAAATCATAGGATAATCCAGAATGGCTACCACTCTACCCTCACTGGAGAAATTTGACTGCGATAGTGATCCAGGGTCGGTAGGCCTGAAATGGGAAAAGTGGAAGAGAGCGTTCCAAATATTCCTTATAGCTGCTAACATCGAAAAAGAGGAAACGAAGAGAGCTACTCTCCTACATACTGGAGGGTTGGGACTTCAAGAAATATTTTGTAGGAGCACAAGGATCCGGAGCGGCGGATGAGAAGGTCTACGAGACAGCTATACAGAAATTAGACGAGTACTTCGCTCCGAAGCAGAGTAAAATATATGAACGTCACATATTTAGGTTAATGAAACAAGAAGACGGAGAAAAAATTGAAAAGTTTGTAGTCCGTCTGAGAAACCAAGCAGAGAAATGCAAATTTTCTGACGCTAATGAACATATAATTGACCAAGTGACAGAGAAATGTAAAATGAAAGAGTTAAGAAAGAAAATATTATTAATGGCAGAAGAGACAATAAATTTAAATGCAATTATCGCAGAAGCTAACGCATTAGAAGCCGTAACCCGACAATTAGAAGATTTCTCTGGAGCAGACACGAAGCAAGAAATAAATAGACGGCAGAGAAGAATATCAAAACAAAATGCTTCCGATGTGGGAGTGCAAATCATTTGGCTGACGACAAAAAAAGCCCAGCTTGGAATAAGAAATGTCTTAAGTGTGGTTTTATCAGTCATTACAGAGAATACTGTAAAACAATTAAGAGGAAACACTCTGGATTTAAAAACAACACTAAGGAAGAAATTCAAGGCACAAAAAAGCCAAAGATAAACAATACTAGTTATATCAATGATGTTGATGATTATGTGTTTCATATTCATGATGAAGATAGCCTCATCACTGCCACTGTGGGAGGAGTACCAATCGAATTGTTAATAGATTCAGGAAGTAAATGCAATTTATTAACAGATAAAACGTGGGAAAGTCTGAAGAACAAGAAAATTCAAGTTTATAATCAAATAAAAATTTCGGACAAGGTTTTTATGCCGTATGGGAAAACACAACCCCTACAAGTAATAGGATCCTTCAAATCTGATATAACTGTTAACAGAACCACAGAGGAGCTACATTCTATGTGATAAAAAATGAAACAAAAGATCTAGGTAAGATTACTGCTAAAATTTTGAGAGTTTGCGTATGGATTTAAACACTATAGGCTCATTTCCAAAGTTCAAGGACGTCCTCGTTGATCTCCCCATCGATCTTAGCGTTAAACCGGCATACCAGCCTTATAGAAGAATCCCTATTCCCTTGGAGACAAAGGTGAACAACAAGATTAGAGAGTTAATCGAATCTGACATAATTGAAGAAGTAAATGAACCGTCGAGATGGGTATCGCCAATGGTACCAGTTTTAAAAGAAAATGGAGAAATAAGAATTTGTATTGATATGAGAAGAGCTAACGCAGCAATAATACGAGAAAATCATCCTCTACTAACTATGGATCAGCTATTACCAAAGATTAGGGGAGCAAAACTTTTCTCGAAATTGGATGTAAAGAATGCTTTCCATCAAATAGAAATAATGCCTAGCTCTCGTCACATAACCACATTTATTACCAGTAAAGGATTTTGTCGATATAAAAGACTGATGTTTGGTATCTCATGTGCCCCAGAAATTTACCAAAAAGTCATGGAGAAGATGTTAATCACATGTGAAGGTACCATTAACTTTATCGACGATATTCTCGTATTTGGATCAGATGAACAAGAACATAATCAACGACTAAGACATACCTTAAGGGTGTTACAGGAAAATAATGGTCCACAACTTATAAGTAATGAAATGAAAGCTTTCTGTAATGAAAACGGAATAATACTTCACACTACTATACCTTACTGGCCGCAAATGAATGGTGAAGTTGAAAGGCAGAATAGAGATATATTGAAGCGACTCAAAATAAGCCAGGTTGAAAAGAAAGATTGGAAACAAGATCTCTTACATTTTCTAATAATGTATAACAGTACTCCACATTCAGTAACTGGAAAAACACCTGAACTTTTCTATGGCAGACAGTTCAGAGATAAAATACCCTCGTGTTTAGACTTAGAAAACCACCCAATTGATTTAGAAACTAGAGACAAAGATAAAAAGAATAAAGTGAAAGGCAAACAGTACAGCGACAGGAAAAGATGTGCAATAGACAAGGAGATAATCGAAGAAGGAAAAGTCTATATTAAAAATTTCAGTAAAGAAAACAAGACTACACCTACCTTTGACCCTACACCACATACAGTGACAAAAGTAAACGGCAACGATGTTCAAGTTAGAAATGAAGAAACAGGTAAAGAGTATAGAAGAAATATAGTTCACCTAAAGAAGAAGGAAGGAGAGTGGACGGTATGCAGCAATAACAAAAGGAAATAGCACAGAGGAAGTATATGATAGTGAAGATATAAAGAATTAGGAGGAAAGGGTTAACTCATATCGTTTACTGAAATTAATACTAAACGTTAGAGTCGGAACATTTACAAAATGTTGATGTTGAATTGTTATAGTGAGTTGCAAACAACCTTTTAGTTTAGTTCATCGATTGATAAATTATAATCCGTTTTATTATATTGTTACGTCCAGACTCGTGGAAGGAGGAGTCAATGGAAGGACGTAATCTACGTAATCTCTGAGCAAACGTTGTATGGCGCGTGCTCTCGAGTCGAACGATCTTACCCAAGGGCCCGAACAGGTCAACGACCGAAAAGGTCGCTTTTACACTGTCGGCAGGCCCGTTCGTTCGGTGGTCCCTTTTCGGTAAAGGAAATGAATCCTTATTACCCGGGACGGGACCTGTGCGATTTCGGAGAGAATGGAAGTGCGAACGGGTTAAGAAATAATTATGAGAATAGTTAATCAAAAATTTAGTTTATTCATACTAAAATATATATACAGGGTGACCCATTTTAACTTAGGCAGCCAAATAACTCGAAAAATAAGCACACTACGAAAAAATGTTTAGAATCAAAATTTCGTCATTTCGAGGGGGACGTACAATGACGTTAAAATGAGCCCCCCCACCCCTCCCCCTGGGCCGTGAGGGGGGCAAGTTTGAAATCTTAAATAGGAACCCCTATTTTTTATTGCATATTCGGAATCTTTGGCTAAAAACACATACAATTTGTCTGAAACATTTTTCTCGATTCATGATAGATGGCGCTGTAATCGACGAAATTCAATTTCTTCGATTTCTCTTACTGAGAACCCATGCTTACGATTCTGCAATAAATTAACAATAAAAATACCACGTTTTCATTGTTAATACTCGAAATTAGTCTTAAAACAAACTTCTCATTATTTTTTATTACTCATTAATTACTTCTCAAGAAACTGCTTTTAGCGTAACCCAGGAACAACGTCGTGGACGTAGCAGTTTTCTGTTCCCCTCGGGGTGCTTGATTAACGTGAGTCCCCTCGCCTCTCACAATTCGGGGTGCTTGAACGTGTGGTAACCCAGTCAGTGAAGGCAAGGTCGTGTGGTGATCCAGCCAGTGAAGGCAAGGTCGTGTGGTGACCCAACCAGTTAAGGCAAGATCAAGTAGTGACCCAGCCAGTGAAGGCACGGTCGTGTGGTCACCCAACCAGTTAAGGCAAGATCAAGTAGTGACCCAGCCAGTGAAGGCAAGGTCGTGTGGTCACCCAACCAGTTAAGGCAAGGTCAAGTAGTGACCCAGCCAGTGAAGGCAAGGTCGTGTGGTGACCCAACCAGTTAAGGCAAGATTGCATTGTTATCAGCTCTCTCCGCATGGAGGAGATGCTCAAAGTGTGCACCATTATTTTCTAAGGATAACAGTAATCGACAGCGAAAGTTACGTTGTACATTTTCTAGCATTAAAGGAGTTATAGCTTCACAAGCTCTTCTTATTCTTTCCATCATATTCAATCTTGTCGTTGGAGCTTTACTATACACTGCATCTTTAACGTATCCCCATAAAAAGAAATCAAGGGGGTTCAAATCCGGTGATCTCGGAGGCCACAGAACTGGTCCACCCCGCCCTATCCACCGATTTGGGAACCTTTGATTCAAAAACATCCGTACAATGCGAGCATAATGAGCAGGAGCACCATCTTGTTGATACCATAAATTTAGTCTAACTGCAAGGGGAACATTCTCTAGGTATGCTGGCAAATTATTTTCGAGGAATTCTAAATACATTGGACTATTAATTGGACGTTCAAAAAAATGAGGTCCAATGACTTGGCCATTGCAAATGCCTACCCATACATATAAACTCCAACGATGTTGATTAAGCACCTCACGATACCAATGTGGATTTTCTGGTGACCAATAGTGGCAATTATGCCTATTGAGACTACCATTGCTGATGAATGTTGCTTCATCACTGAAACAAACATTACTAAAAAAATCTGGATTCTGATCTAGCATCTCAAGAGCCCATCTACAAAATTGTACTCTGAGTACGTAGTCGGCCTCACTTAATTCCTGTACCAGAGTAATATGATACGGATGGTAATTGACTGATCGTAACAATCTATGTGCCGTAGTTTGAGGGATTCCCAGTTCTCGTTCTATTTGACGGGTACTAATATGGGGATTTTGATGAACCATAGCCAAAACTGCGAGCAATCTAGGGTCATTATTATTATGAAGTCTATTCCTTCGCCTTTCGCGATGAAGTGGATTATTACGAGATCTCCTTTCAATGTTTATAATTTGTTGATCAGTAGAATGGCGGCGATTTGGGAATCGCTCCGCATAAGTACGGGCAGTAAGTCTGTAATTTCTATCACATTCGCCAAAGGTTATAAGAATATCGACTACTTCTGTAGGCGTATAATTTGCCATTTTACCAAAATTTTATCAGAGTACAAATGTTAAAAAAATACATAAACACTTGTGATTTTGGCACTAAATGGACAAAATTTTGGAGGGATACTTAGAGGAACTCCATCAGATGGAAAGTCCAAAATGTCTCGGTACTTTGGACCATTCAAGTTGCCTAAAGGGCAGGTTACGCTAAAAGCAGTTTCTTGAGAAGTAATTAATAAGTAATAAAAAATAATGAGAAGTTTGTTTTAAGACTAATTTCGAGTATTAACAATGAAAACGTGGTATTTTTATTGTTAATTTATTGCAGAATCGTAAGCATGGGTTCTCAGTAAGAGAAATCGAAGAAATTGAATTTCGTCGATTCCAGCGCCATCTATCATGAATCGAGAAAAATGTTTCAGACAAATTGTATGTGTTTTTAGCCAAAGATTCCGAATATGCAATAAAAAATAGGGGTTCCTATTTAAGATTTCAAACTTGCCCCCCCTCACCGCCCAGGGGGAGGGGTGGGGGGGCTCATTTTAACGTCATTGTACGTCCCCCTCGAAATGATGAAATTTTAATTCTAAACATTTTTTCGTAGTTTGCTTATTTTTCGAGTTATTTGGCTGCCTAAGTTAAAATGGGTCACCCTGTATATGTATATATAAATATACTATGGTTATAAAAGGAATTCTTATAAATATATATTTATATATCGGAGAGTGTGAGTGTACGTACTTGTAATTGTTTAATTGCGCGGGTGTTACATAAGTTCGGAGGTCGTCAATCGGAATATAGTGAGGGAGATTCTAAAATCTAAATTTTAGTTCCGATTGGTTTTTTACAATGATGAATAGGAGAACAAAAAAGTAAAATCAAAATGTGAGTGTAGTAGTGTGTAAAGAGTTATAGGATCAATTCTCTCTCGGGCAGGGAGGACTCGGTCTCTGAATAGGACGATTCATCATTGATCTCGATCAATTCAGGATCGCTCGATTCCCGTTCCGAAAATCTTTCTCCTGTTTCGGGATCGTGGAGTTCTTCCTCGAGACGGGACTCAGGACGGTGAGGGGAGGAGAAGAGGGAATCCCAGAAGATGACGGTTGAAGCGGAAGACAGGGATCTTAGAGGGGAACTGATTTGTTTTGGAAAAGAACAAGGGGGGTCGGTGAGGGGGACTGGAGAATACCGGGGACCGGAGAGATCGGATATGTCGCTACGTGTGTCGCTGTTACTATGATCTAAATTGTTATTGAATGTGGATGATTGAACATATTCCGTTAGAGCCCGAGCCAATTGTTTCCTAATTTGTTTGTTGCGACGGTTCCGCTTATGCTTGATTGCCGTTCGCGATCTTCGTTTGTAGATGTTCTCCACTGAGAGAACAATAATAAAAATGGCGGAGGAGAAGAAAAAAAACAGAATCGCAATTGGTCGAGAAACAATTCTTGGGTTTAGTTTACTCACAATTGAATTTAAACTTTAATGATTAACTAAATTCAGATTGAATTAATTAATTTTTGATTTAATTTATGGTGGATAAATTTATTTTACCTTTAAGATCCAAGTATTGTTTCAAAACTATAGAGTATAGACGGAAATTTGAGATATTTAGATCACTTACTCTACTTGCTGACAAGATTTATATGCGATTGGCTCAGGTGGACGTGGTCCTCGTTGTTTCTGCTTGGTCAGTTCGTGAGCACTGCTCTTGAGTTTATAACTCGCGTATTTCGCACTTCAAGAATTTGATATACATATTTAGCGGTGAATCTCAAGGTAATAATGATACTCGGTAATAGTGACGTTCGATAGGTGGTACACTAGTAATCCTAGAAGAAAAAAATCTTCGGTTTATATTCTGTTCTTACTGACCCCTTCCGTGGGATAATTTGTGATAATGTAGTGAGTCAGAGGACGTCCTCTAAAATAAAAGGTCTTAGAATTTATCGGCTATATTGATTTAATGTTACCTTTGATTGGTTGGGCAACTCTTACTTTAGTACAGAGTTCGCGGGGATTAACTGATTGTTTACTTCTATTGTATCGGGTGCTCGTCTAATTTCTTTGTTTTGTCTGTCGGCTTGCCTTTATCAGGCGCGTGATGCAAGATGTTTTTTCTCTGACTGATGGTTGCGTATATTCGTCAGTTATTATTTGCTTAGATTTCTTAATTTCTAACGTCGGTTAATCTTTATTAGAAAGGTGAGGCAAGTTGTTTTTCAGATCCGTCCCTTTCCTTATTATGATTTATTACGACAAACGATGTTTCGAAATTAAAGAAACAAACGCGTGTTTGCTCGAGTTAGGAAAGAAAAGAATCGTGGAGTCCACAGGACGTAACAATATTAAGTTTATATTTTATTACCTTTATTTAATTACTAGATAATTTACATGCCCATTTTGTTAACGTAGATCTAATTAATTATTAATCGGAAAATTCATTTATAAAAAAAAAGGGAAGAGATGTAGTGTGCTGCCAATTGACGAGAGAGTAGAGTAGTAGGAGAACGTAGAGTGAATGTGACATAATAGAGGATACGTTAAATAACCGGTGTGATTAATATTTCCCAAAATAGGACTACTACAGGTATAACACATTGAACATCCTGCAATATAAGCTAAGAATGTAAACAAACATTACAAAGTATGTACATTAGGAAATTGCTTTCTCAGATATTACATTTTCTAAATCTGTTATAAAATATCTCGCTATGTATTTAAATAAATGATACATAAATATATATACGTATATAATATATATACGTATTTATATATATAAAAATCATTCTTTTCTACTTTTTCCACAAACTATGTTCTCTGAAAGAATCTGATTTAAATTGTATAAATATAATATAAGTATTGTATATCGAAAAAGAAATGTAACATAGATTTTAAGTTATCAATTTAATTAGTTATCAATTTAATAATTATATTTTGCAAATGTTATATATGACAAATATAATCATATATTATAATATAAAATAAATAACGCAACTTATGAAACAGTAAAAATGTCATATAAACATACCTGAACAATTTAATAATTATTATTTTCTTATTATCCTTTGCTTCTTTTTCCGTTTACCTTTAATATCTTATCTTCTGATTATATATTTTTTATTTTCTTATATACTTCTTCTTTTCCTTTTCTCTCTTTCTTTTCTCTTGTCTTTTTCTAAATAATCGTAAATAACAAAAGTAAATAATTTACAAATAACACATTGATTTATTTAAGAGCAATAAATGATAATACATAATATTGTAGAAAAATCTTCAGTAAAATAATTGTATACCTTGAAGTCATATAAACTTAATACGTAGTCTAAAACAAATTTATTCTAATATTTTATTCTAATATTTCATTCTAATATTTCATTCTAATATTTATTCTAATATTTCTGATTAGTCTTGGAATATTAAATTATAACATGATTATATTACAATTACCCATAGACCTTATAGATATGGACTGGCAATTGCTTATAGTTCCTGTACTAGAAGCAGTGTCTGGAGGAAGTTAGAGAGAGAAACATACTTTCAGTGTTCTTACAATTAGTACTTCTCTCTTTTAAAGTTTCCAGAAGTACTAAAGGAAGAAGAGAGAGAGAGAAGTACTAAAATGTATGTTTCTCTAACTTCCTCTGGACAAGGTCTGCTATGTATTGCTAGTCCATATCTACAAGTCCATGCGATTAACAAACATAATTATAAATTATAATATATATACATATATATATATATAATATATATATATATAAATTATTCTTTTCTACTTTTTTCACAAACTATGTTCTTTGAAATTTTAAGACTAATTCAATATGTATATATCATATTCTGTTGTACTTAATATATGATAAAATTACATTTTTATAATCGTTATATTAAACTTTTCAAATAATTAATAAATTACATATATTTTTGATAATTATATTTTTATGAATCAGTATATTGCTTTTCTTCAGCTAATCGCAAACAGAAAGTTAAATTTTGTGCAAGTATGTATGTATGTATGTATAATATTGCGAAGTATGTGAGAAAGATAGTACACTTTATACTATACCTTTAATTTGTATAATATTTTGAACAATGTTTTCAAACAATATGGAATTCATTGCTCAACGTTTAATTTAGAAAATTCGACTCAAACGTGTGGCGGTGCTAGATTGCCTACAAGAGTAAATTATATCAACGCAATTAGTTGCTGTTATGATTTTGGTCTTAAAATGTTTCCCTAATTTGTTGCTTTCAAAATATTTAATATCGAATTTATTGATCAACGTTTAACTTAAAAAATTCGACCCGAACGTGTGGCAGTGCTAGCTTGCCTACAAGAGTAAACTATATCAAAACAAAAAGTTGCTGTAATAATTTTGGTCTTAAAATTCTTCCCTAATTTATTCCTTCTAAAATATATAATATCGAATTTATTGCTCAACGATTAACTTAAAAAATTCGACTCGAACATGTGGCGGTGCTAGCTTGCTTACAAGAGTAAACTATATCCAAGAAATGAGTTGCTGATTTGATTTTGGTCTTAAAATGTTTCCCTAATTTGTTGCTTTCAATATATATAATATCGAATGTATATTGGTCAACGTTTGACTTGGAAAATTCGACTCGAACGTGTGACGGTGCTAGCTTGCCTACAAGAGTAAACTATATCAACGCAATTAGTTGCTGTTATGATTTTGGTCTTAAAATGTTTCCCTAATTTGTTCCTTTCAATGTATATAATATCGAATTTATTGCTCAACGTTTGACTTGGAAAATTCGACTCGAACGTGTGGCGGTGCTAGCTTGCCTACAAGAGTAAACTATATCAACGCAATTAGTTGCTGTTATGATTTTGGTCTTGAAATGTTTCCCTAATTTGTTGCTTTCAATATATATAATATCGAATTTATTGCTCAACATTAGACCTGGAAAATTCGACTCGAACGTGTGGCGATTCTATCTTGCCTACAAGAATAAAACATATTAACGCAATTAATTGCTAGTACGATTTTGATCTCTAAATGTTTCCCTAATGTATTTATTTCAGTATATTTAAGATATATAATATTGAATGTATATTGGTCAATGTTTGACTTAGAAAAATCGACCGAGACGTGTGGCGATGCTAGCTTGCCTACAAGAGTAAAGTACATTTACGCAACTAGTTGCTGTTATGATTTTGGTCTTAAAATGTTTCCCTAATTTGTTGCTTTCAATATGTATAATATCGAATTTATTGCTCAACGTTTGACTTGGAAAATTCGACTCGAACGTGTGGCGGTGCTAGCTTGTCTACAAGAATAAAGTTCATTAACGCAATTAATTGCTTGTACGATTTTGATCTCTATGTTTCCTTAATTCAATGTATTTAAGATATATAATATCGAATTTATTTCTCAATGTTTGACTTAGAAAAATCGACCGAGACGTGTGGCGATGCTAGCTTGCCCTCAAGAGTAGTAGGTATATAGGGCCGTTTCTAACCCTGGTCCTCCGAGGGGTGAGCGGGATGCGGGGGTATCTCTGCGGCGCGGGGGCTGACGTCACGCGGGCGTGGGACGCTCGGTTTCGACGAAAGTGGGGGGGGGGGGGGTTCAGAACGTGATATTCGGCTGTTCAAATTTGTAAACAAATAGCGCTCTAATCGACGAAATTGTCTTTTTCTTTTTTTTGATATATTTTATGAAAATTTATGAGGGATCTTGGGCCCGACGCTGCGGTTATCGACGAACGTGTCAGGGCATAGGTTTTCGTAGGTGTAAACAAAAGTCTTCGCAAGGAGAAGGATAGGAGAGAAGAACAAGAAAATAAACCAATTTTATATTATAATTGTTTTATTTTAAAAATGTGGGTATGTGTTTATTACAATATGTGTGTGCGTGCGTGTGTGTGTGTGTGTGTGTGTGTGTTTGTGTGTGTGTGTCTTAATAATGAAAGTATAAAAAAATATAAAAATATATAATATAAAATATAAAAATATTCCGGGGGTGGGACCTCTGTAACAAAAATTCTTATTAATATTGAATAAAATTTAAATTAATCTTGAATTTATACTCGTGTCGCCAGTGAAATAAGAAATTAAGGGGGTTTATTTTTAAAACGACCCAACTGGCAAAAATAGTCTTTATTATAATGATGTCATAGACGACGTTTCGACCCTTGGTTTAGGTCCTTTTCAAGTCTTAAATAAAATAAAAACATATTCAAAAATTAAATTCGGAAGATAGCAAGCAATAATGGAAAAGTGAGATGACAAAAGAAGAAAGGAAAACGAAAAACAGCGCAAACCTTAATTAACATTAACCTTAGATGAAATATTCATATAATAAAAATTAGTGAAAACTCAGCATCGAAATAATAGATGTCAAACGTTCTTGTCAAGAGCAATGATATAACACATACTGAGAAAGAGAGCAATGTTTTAAACGACTTTGATGATGTTACCATAAATAGGGTTTAAATTATCTGTATCTTTTTGTAAGTTGATCGTGTTGTTATGTTTTTTTATGAAAAACATTTCAGCGATTTTTCTCTATCTCGTATGCCTTTCACAATGTAAGATATTCGGAGATGTCCAATTAAAGTCGTGCATATATTCAGTCTTATGTTTACTAATTACATTATGGTTACTCGTGTGCACTTTAATATTATTAATATGTTCTTTGATTCGACAATGTTAGCGACAATATTAGCAGAACAATTAAAAAAACAAGCTTAAAATTAATTTATACAATACCGAAAAAACTTGACAAATTAATTAAACGAGGTAAAGATAAGTTATTTAAAACGGACAGAACTGAAATAGTATACAAGATCGACTGCAACAACTGTGACGCCACTTACATAGGACAAATTAAAGACATTTGAACACTCGAATCAAAGAACATATTAATAATATTAAAGTGCACACGAGTAACCATAATGTAATTAGTAAACATAAGACTGAATATATGCACGACTTTAATTGGACATCTCCGAATATCTTACATTGTGAAAGGCATACGAGAAAGAGAGAAATCGCTGAAATGTTTTTCATAAAAAAACATAACAAACATAACACACGATCAACTTACAAAAAGATACAGATAATTTAAACCCTATTTATGATAACATCATCAAAGTCGTTTAAAACATTGCTCTCTTTCTCAGTATGTGTTATATCATTGCTCTTGACAAGAACGTTCGTTTGACATCTATTATTTCGATGCTGAGTTTTCACTAATTTTTATTATATGAATATTTCATCTAAGGTTAGTGTTAATTAAGGTTTGCGCTGTTTTTCGTTTTCCTTTCTTCTTTTGTCATCTCACTTTTCTATTATTGCTTGCTATCTTCCGAATTTAATTTTTGAATATGTTTTTATTTTATTTAAGACTTGAAAAGGACCTAAACCAAGGATCGAAACGTCGTCTATGACATCATTATAATAAAGACTATTTTTGCCAGTTGGGTCGTTTTTTAAAAATAAACCCCCTTAAAATTTAAATTAATTAATAAACTAATTTAATATAAATTTAAAAGAACACTTACAGTTCCAATTTTCCACCTCATCATACGGCTCGAAGCCGAACAGTTTTTTTAGATTGAAAATATCATTGTATGTCCATGAATAATTATTACAATAATCTCGACAACTTGGGGTGCCGCCCCATAGGGCGTCGATAACATTCCTCTCACAACGGCGGCACCACCTCACATAGCGTCGATGTAAATATAATTGGAATTCGACATCCTCAACCAACTAAAATAACAATTATTATAAATATATAAATATATAACACATACACACGATAGTACTTACGCGATTGTTCAGCAAGCTAAGAACATAATTTATATAGCCAGACATATTTGTGATTTTTAATTAATATACTTTTAATTTTAAGCACTTTTACTCTCTAACTGCACTGTGCAACGATTTGAGACTTTGTGAGAGCACAATGAGTGGACAGCCTCTCGGAAAAAAGATTTTAAAGTAGGGATGTATATCAGAAAGAGAAGAAAACTAGAGAAGAAAAACAAAAGTAACCATGTTTTACAGGTAGCGCAGCATCTTCGCGCAGTACCCTAACTCTATGGTTATTTTCCCGTCCGATTTATCTCTCAGTGAGCCGCACTCGTCGCGAGAGAGAGAGAACGCGAGAGAGATAGCGCGAAGGAGAGGAGGAGGAGAGAGATGAGAGGAATTATTTTCTAAAATGAAATAAGCATTTTTAATATTAATATAAATGTTTAATTTAATTTTTATGTAGACGTATCAGCCGCCGATGTTCGGCAGCTTTGTGCCCTTGCTCCTCTGCTCAGCGGCAAAAAAATCCAGCGATAAGGGACGGAGATTATTTTTCTGAGATGCAATAAAACGCTCGATACACATCATATAAATACAGAGAGAAGAAAAGATTAGACGAAATATAAAGTGGATGAAAGCGCGTCAAACCGTAGTACGTGTTTGAAAGCGCGTCAAACCATAGTACATGATTTGAAAGCGCATGCATCGGTGAAAAAGTATAGCGGTTACTTTGTTGTGTCAGAAATTGTTGCTTGGGTGAAGAATGGAAATTAATAATTTCGAAGCAATATCGGATGAGTCGTCTGACGAAGATCACGCGTTGTCGAATGACAGTGATTATATTAGTGATCGCAGTGAGGACCTTACAGATTATGACGATAAGATAGTGCCTAATTCGCAAATCCTTGCGCTAAATGGACGTACAAAAGTTTGCGCCATATACTTTTATTATTATACGGGTGGTGCTTTAGCTTTATGTGCTTCGTGTATGATCTCTATTCAAGACGCCGGACACATGTATGCTGTTCGGAAGCATATGATTAAATTATACGATGCAGTGGATGGTCGATACTGTGCAAATTGTAGGGATTCATTGTATCAAGCGACGCGGTAGCGTCGCGACGCCAAGTATATAAAAATTTCTTTTAGCTTTTCGAAGTTGCCTATACAGGGTGACCCATTTTACCTTAGGCAGCCAAATAACTCGAAAAATAAGCACACTACGAAAAAATGTTTAGAATCAAAATTTCGTCATTTCGAGGGGGACGTACAATGACGTTAAAATGAGCCCCCCCACCCCTCCCCCTGGGCGGTGAGGGGGGGCAAGTTTGAAATCTTAAATAGGAACCCCTATTTTTTATTGCATATTCGGAATCTTTGGCTAAAAACACATACAATTTGTCTGAAACATTTTTCTCGATTCATGATAGATGGCGCTGTAATCGACGAAATTCAATTTCTTCGATTTCTCTTACTGAGAACCCACGCTTACGATTCTGCAATAAATTAACAATAAAAATACCACGTTTTCATTGTTAATACTCGAAATTAGTCTTAAAACAAACTTCTCATTATTTTTTATTACTCATTAATTACTTCTCAAGAAACTGCTTTTAGCGTAACCCAGGAACAACGTCGTGGACGTAGCAGTTTTCTGTTCCCTTCGGGGTGCTTGATTAACGTGAGTCCCCTCGCCTCTCACAATTCGGGATGCTTGAACGTGTGGTAACCCAGCCAGTGAAGGCAAGGTCGTGTGGTGACCCAACCAGTTAAGGCAAGGTCAAGTAGTGACCCAGCCAGTGAAGGCAAGGTCGTGTGGTCACCCAACCAGTTAAGGCAAGATCAAGTAGTGACCCAGCCAGTGAAGGCAAGGTCGTGTGGTCACCCAATCAGTTAAGGCAAGGTCAAGTAGTGACCCAGCCAGTGAAGGCAAGGTCGTGTGGTGACCCAACCAGTTAAGGCAAGATTGCATTGTTATCAGCTCTCTCCGCATGGAGGAGATGCTCAAAGTGTGCACCATTATTTTCTAAGGATAACAGTAATCGACAGCGAAAGTTACGTTGTACATTTTCTAGCATTAAAGGAGTTATAGCTTCACAAGCTCTTCTTATTCTTTCCATCATATTCAATCTTGTCGTTGGAGCTTTACTATACACTGCATCTTTAACGTATCCCCATAAAAAGAAATCAAGGGGGTTCAAATCCGGTGATCTCGGAGGCCACAGAACTGGTCCACCCCGCCCTATCCACCGATTTGGGAACCTTTGATTCAAAAACATCCGTACAATGCGAGCATAATGAGCAGGAGCACCATCTTGTTGATACCATAAATTTAGTCTAACTGCAAGGGGAACATTCTCTAGGTATGCTGGCAAATTATTTTCGAGGAATTCTAAATACATTGGACTATTAATTGGACGTTCAAAAAAATGAGGTCCAATGACTTGGCCATTGCAAATGCCTACCCATACATATAAACTCCAACGATGTTGATTAAGCACCTCACGATACCAATGTGGATTTTCTGGTGACCAATAGTGGCAATTATGCCTATTGAGACTACCATTGCTGATGAATGTTGCTTCATCACTGAAACAAACATTACTAAAAAAATCTGGATTCTGATCTAGCATCTCAAGAGCCCATCTACAAAATTGTACTCTGAGTACGTAGTCGGCCTCACTTAATTCCTGTACCAGAGTAATATGATACGGATGGTAATTGACTGATCGTAACAATCTATGTGCCGTAGTTTGAGGGATTCCCAGTTCTCGTTCTATTTGACGGGTACTAATATGGGGATTTTGATGAACCATAGCCAAAACTGCGAGCAATCTAGGGTCATTATTATTATGAAGTCTATTCCTTCGCCTTTCGCGATGAAGTGGATTATTACGAGATCTCCTTTCAATGTTTATAATTTGTTGATCAGTAGGATGGCGGCGATTTGGGAATCGCTCCGCATAAGTACGGACAGTAAGTCTGTAATTTCTACCACACTCGCCAAAGGTTATAAGAATATCGACTACTTCTGTAGGCGTATAATTTGCCATTTTACCAAAATTTTATCAGAGTACAAATGTTAAAAAAATACATAAACACTTGTGACTTTGGCACTAAATGGACAAAATTTTGGAGGGATACTTAGAGGAACTCCATCAGATGGAAAGTCCAAAATGTCTCGGTACTTTGGACCATTCAAGTTGCCTAAAGGGCAGGTTACGCTAAAAGCAGTTTCTTGAGAAGTAATTAATGAGTAATAAAAAATAATGAGAAGTTTGTTTTAAGACTAATTTCGAGTATTAACAATGAAAACGTGGTATTTTTATTGTTAATTTATTGCAGAATCGTAAGCATGGGTTCTCAGTAAGAGAAATCGAAGAAATTGAATTTCGTCGATTACAGCGCCATCTATCATGAATCGAGAAAAATGTTTCAGACAAATTGTATGTGTTTTTAGCCAAAGATTCCGAATATGCAATAAAAAATAGGGGTTCCTATTTAAGATTTCAAACTTGCCCCCCCTCACCGCCCAGGGGGAGGGGTGGGGGGCTCATTTTAACGTCATTGTACGTCCCCCTCGAAATGACGAAATTTTGATTCTAAACATTTTTTCGTAGTGTGCTTATTTTTCGAGTTATTTGGCTGCCTAAGTTAAAATGGGTCACCCTGTATACAAGGGCTGCGGCGCTACCAAGTAGCTTATCCGGAATTTTACCTCAAGTTAAACTTTCGATTAAGATATTTCTTGAACTAAAGCTGTAATAAAAAATCTAACGGCACTTTTATCATATAATGCGGATACAAGCTTTCGATTGCGATCAGTTTCAATAAGATTGATGCAGTCAGTCCTGAGAAATGATTTTATTCATATATCAGAATGTGACTTTTCGTTCTTCAGTTCCAGATTCAGACTCACGTACGTATGCTCGCACGCACACATGCAAAGCGATTTTGTCCCTCAAGGCACATTTGCAGCGCTCATGTACGATTTTATTCGCTTGAGTGTGCAAATATGCCTTAAGAGACAAAATCATATGTGGATGTGTGAAGATGTTTATCCTATTAAAAAAACCTTACAAAGGTAAAAAAATACGCCAAGTATATAAAAACCCTAGAAAACTTTAGAAAGTTTAAAAAAATATTTACTCCTAAAAAAACTTATAAAAATAATTTTCCTCTAAAGAAATAACCTTAAAAAATAATAAAATTTGAAAAATAATTTTTTCCTAAAAAGTATTCTCTAAAAAATAAAAAATCAAAACTAAACATGAAATCAATAATTAGCCAAGTATTTAGAAGCAATTCAATTTGTGAGGGCTTGAAATAGTATTTGCCATAAAATCAATCTTGCACTTATAAAAATATAATACATAAATTTTCTCCATGAAGTCAAAACGCATTTTATTATTAAGAAAAATTTATTTTTAAAATAAGTTTAATTTTGTATGATAAATGTTTTGATATATAAAATAGCATTATTATGTCACACGGATTTTATTACAAATAGTAAAATATAAAACTGTTTAACCTCCACTGCGCCATGACATTGATCACATTGATTGTCAATTTTAAATATAAAAGTGTCCTGTGCTACAAACTGATCGAAGTGTTTGAAATTGCTGTTTTGAAATTAATCATTAAGCTTTGCCAAGTAGGTCCGGAACTAAAGGGGTTAAGACACAAAGTGACATACAAAAACTTGGCGTGCCCCGCTCTCATTATTATTACAAAATATTTAAAATTAAGTTTCGCGACGTATATATCTGAAATTAAAATTTGCAAATTATTATCAATATGTTAATGTTATTATTAGCAAATATTTAAAATTAAGGTTCGCGAATTATATGTCTGAAATTAAAATTTGCAAATTATTATCAGAAATTATTATCAACCTGTTAATAAAAATATATGAGTAATGCGACCAGGGCACGCCAAGTTTTTGTATGTCACTTTGTGTCTTAACTCCTTTAGTTCCGGACCTACTTGGCAAAGCTTATGATTAATTTCAAAACAGCAATTTCAAACACTTCGATCAATTTGTAGCACAGGACACTTTTATATTTAAAATTGACAATCAATGTGATCAACGTCATGGCGCAGTGGAGGTTAAATAGTTTTATATTTTACTATTTGTAATAAAATCCGTGTGACATAATAATGCTATTTTATATATCAAAACATTTATCATACAAAATTAAACTTATTTTAAAAATAAATTTTTCTTAATAATAAAATGCGTTTTGACTTCATGGAGAAAATTTATGTATTATATTTTTATAAGTGCAAGATTGATTTTATGGCAAATACTATTTCAAGCCCTCACAAATTGAATTGCTTCTAAATACTTGGCTAATTATTGATTTCATGTTTAGTTTTGATTTTTTATTTTTTAGAGAATACTTTTTAGGAAAAAATTATTTTTCAAATTTTATTATTTTTTAAGGTTATTTCTTTAGAGGAAAATTATTTTTATAAGTTTTTTTAGGAGTAAATATTTTTTTAAACTTTCTAAAGTTTTCTAGGGTTTTTATATACTTGGCGTATCTTTTTACCTTTGTAAGGTTTTTTTAATAGTATAATATTTCCGTGTAATATGTGTCCAATTTGTACACATTTGTAAAAAAACATTAAAAACATGGAAAACATCGAGCAGACTGAACGCGACCTGTTGTCCCGCCAACTCGCCACGTTGGACGAATATTTTGCAGCGATGCGACGAGTTCATCGAATCATTGGAAGTGCAAAGTCAAATAAAACGTCCGCGACTCTCGATCGGAAATAGACAATCTTTGGTAGCTAGAATCGCGCGACTCGAGGGTGCAAAGACACGATTGCAGAGACGATTTATACCTAGTGGTGGTAATTACAGTGGTGACAATAACGCGGAAAGACTCGTTTGGCGCGAGATCGATACCGCGTTCGAAAGCCGTATACTAACCGGTGCGGTGATTAACGCAGACTATATAGAACCACGACAATTTCTCGAGGACGCTAAAGACATTGTGCTCGAACATGTGCAGAAAGTGATGCAAGAACACATTAATGTGAAAGTAAATACCGTATTTAATGGTGAGTTAGTAGGTATACAAGGACAGTTCTACTCCATGGGGCAATGAGGGGGGTGCGGGGCGCGGGGGTATTTCGGGGGCGCGGAGATATGACGTCACGCGGGGTGGGAGGATCTTGGTGGCGCGGGGTCTGGCGTCACGCGGGGTGGGGGAGATCTTGTAGGTGCGGGATCTGACGTCACGCGGGGTGGGGGGATCTCGGGGATGCGTGTCGTAAAATCTTCGAGGGGTCCTAAACACGTTCGACAGGTGTTTATCTTTGTGGTCGATTTATTGCCTGAGAACTCTGAGTCCATAAAACTGTTTTTTTCTCATTTTATGGGCATTTTATCATTAGGAAATCATTCGGCAGCTTTGCACCCTCGAGGAAAATCTCCCATAAAACGAGAGTGAAACATCTTCATCAACATTTTTTTAAGGAAGAATTGCAACGGCGCCAACGTTCGGCTTCTCGAATTTGTAACCGAACACTCTAGAGACCATTAAAAACAATGTTTTCACATTTTTATGGAGATTTTATCATTAGGATATTGTGGAAAAGAATGGAGGCCGACGCTGCGACGAACATGTCGGAACGTTTTTATAGGTGCAAAAGCGCTGACTTTCGGCAGCTGTTGTATCCTCGCGGAAAATCTCCCATAAAACGAGAGCGAAACATCTTCCTTAATTATTAAGGAAAGAATGCAACGCATCAGCGCCAACGTTTGGCTGCTCAAATTTGTGAATCTGTCTCCGCGTTAGAACGTATTCAGCAGTCATCGTTTTGAAAGCGCATAGATGCAGCGGCGAAGAAAAGTATAACAGTTATTTTCTTGTGTCAGAAGTGTCAGTGGCATAGTAGTGAGTAAAAAAGAAATGGAAAATAATTTCGAAGCAATATTAGATAAGTCGTCTGACGAAGATCACGCGTTGTCGGATGACAGTAATTATATTAGTGATCGCAGTGAGGTTACCGATATTGACGACAAGATAGTGGACAATTTACAAATACTTGCGCTCAACGGACGTACTAAAGTTTGTACCATATACTTTTATTATTCGACGGGTGGTGCTCTAGCTCTATGTACTTCGTGTATGATCTCTATTCAAGACGTCGGACTCATGTATGCTGTTCGGAAGCATGTGATTGAATTACACGATGTAGTGGACGGTCGATTCTGTGCAAATTGTAGGAATCCGGTGTATATAATATTTCCGTGTAATATGTGTCCAATTTGTACACATTTGTGAAAAAAAAACATTAAAAACATGGAAAACATCGAGCAGAACGAACGCGACCTGTTGGAGCAGTCGCGCCAAGTTGCCACCTTGGGTGAATATTTTGCATGGACGCTGCGCTGCGAGGAATTTATCGCAGAGCTTGAAGAACGCAGTCGTGTCAAGCGTCCGCGACTCTCGATCGGAAATAGACAATCTTTAGTGGCTAGAATTGTGCGACTCGAGGGTGCAAAAATTCGATTGCAGAGACAGTTTATACCCAGTGGTGGTGATTATAGCGGTGATAACGCGCATAGACTCGTATGGCGAGAGATTGATACGGCGTTCGAAAACCGTATACTGACCGGTGCGGTAATAAACAGCAATCACATCAAACCTCGTCAATTCCTCGAAGATGCTAGTAATACAGTGCTGGAGCAAGTGCAAAATGTGTTGCAAAAACACGCTAGTGTGAAAGTGAACACTATATTTAATGGCGAGTTTGTGTCAGGTGATAAATGCGCCAATAAAAGTATCAATACGAGAAACTATGAACTCTTTCACATGTCTGATTTACGCGAGTGGTACGAGCGCCGCGTTATCGAGACCACGCTAGCATCGCTAGAAGAGTTCCAGGAACGCGATAGTGGTTGGGCATTAACGCGAATAATCGACTTGACTGTAAATATAAATAAGTATAATCCAATGCGCGCGGGATGCCATATTAAATTACCGCAAGAAATTATTAACAAACGAGCAGTGGTTAATGTGCGATCAACGGACAATGCGTGTTTCGCGTGGGCGGTGGTTGCTGCTCTGCATCCAGTTGCAACACATCGTGAGAGAACATCATCATATCCACACTACTCGACGGTGCTGAATCTCCAAGACATTGAATTTCCGATGACGTTGAATCAAATTAAAAAATTGGAACATGCTAACAACATCTCAATCAATGTATACACTAATGAGAACGGCATTATCCAATACGTCTCTCGGAACCAAAGAGAGAAAAGCATGTCAACTTGCTGTACATGCAGGACGACAACAGCGTTGGACATTTCGCGTGGATAAGAAATCTATCTCGACTTGTCAGCACGCAACTAAGCAAACACGATGGTCAAAAATATATCTGCGATCGGTGCGTATATTTATTGCAATAAAATTATATATTAAAAAATAATTGTAAATAAAAATTGTAATTTTTTTCTTTCACAAATGCTTGCACTACTTCCATTCGGAGTACAAGTTGCAGTCACATACGATAGACTGCAGAAAGATAAACGACTGCGCTATCCGGTTACCGAGCGAAAAGGACAAGTGGCTATCGTTCAACAACTACGCCAGGAAAGAGCGGCTTCCATTTGTGGTGTACGCCGATTTGGAATGTGAGTTGATAAAGACCGAAAAATTATCAACATCACAAGGTATTTAGCGTCGCTTATTACATACATTGCTCATATGACGACTCGTTATCCGCGTAAATTTTCGCCGTAGCGCCGATTGCGTTGCATAGTTCGCCGAAGAACTAAAAAATTTAGCAATACGCGTAAAAACTATTTTAACTACAAATGTCCCCATGGTAAATTTAACATCGGACGAATGGAAAAAATTTCACAGCGCGACGCATTGTCATATATGCGAAAAACCGTTCGTACAAGATGATACACGCGTTCGCGATCATTGCCATCTAACCGGACGATACAGAGGTCCCGCGCACTCAAATTGCAATCTAAATTATAAGGAATCTTTTTGTATTCCAATAGTTTTCCACAATTTATCGGGTTACGACGCACATTTCATTATCGAGGATATAGCTACAGCGTTCGAAGGGGAAATCGAATTACTTCCAATAACGAAAGAAAAATATATATCGTTTACAAAAACTGTTAAATTGGTGCAAGACAATTCAAAAAATCATATAAAATTACGTTTTATCGATTCGTATAAATTTCTGACAACAAGTCTCAATAAATTAGCATCTTTTTTAAATAAAGATAAATTAAAAATTTTACAATCAGAATTTAAAAATTTACCGGCAGAAAATTTCAATTTATTGACACGGAAGGGCGTCTTTCCGTACGAATATATAGATAGCGTCGATAAATTGCACGATACGTGTTTACCGCCGCGCGAATTATTTTACAGTTCTTTAACCGGTGACACAATATCCGAGAGTGATTACGCGCACGCTGAGAATGTCTGGAAGCGATTCTCCCTTCGAACGCTAGGTGAATATAGCGATCTATATTTAAAAATTGATGTATTGTTATTAGCAGATATTTTTGAAAATTTTCGCGACAGTTGTATCAAAAGTTACGGGCTTGACCCTGCGTACTACTATACTCTTCCCGGATATACATGGGACGCCATGTTAAAGTATACAAATATTACGTTCGAATTGCTTACAGACATTGATATGGCTATGTTTATCGAACGCGGAATACGCGGCGGTCTAAGTCAATGTTCAGGCAGATACGCGCATGCTAATAACAAATACATGCAATCGTACGATCCATCGAAACCATCATCGTATCTCATGTACTTTGATGTGAATAATCTGTATGGATGGGCAATGTGTCAACCATTGTCTTATGCCGATTTTCGATGGGTCGACGATGTATCTACTTTTGACATCTCATCTATCGCGCTCGATTCACTCACAGGCTATATCCTCGAAGTAGATTTAGAGTATCCACAACATCTTCACAATACGCACATTGACCTACCGTTTTGCCCGACACGCGACAAGCCTCCAGGCAAGCGGCAAGATAAGCTTCTCGCAACATTATATGACAAGAAACGTTATGTAATACACTACCGCAACTTGCAACAGTGCATGCGTCACGGGCTTCGCGTTACAAAAATACATCGTATACTACAATTCGCGCAATCTCCATGGCTCCGAAATTATATCGAACTTAATACAAAATTTAGAACACTAGCGAAAAATGATTTTGAAAAAAATTTATATAAATTAATGAATAATGCGGTATTTGGCAAAACAATGGAAAATGTGCGTAATCATGTGGATGTAAAATTAGTAACAAAATGGGACGGACGATACGGTGCTGAGACAATGATCGCGAAACCAAATTTTCATAGTAGAAGCATATTTTCGGAAAAGTTGGTTGCCATAGAATTACGCAAACTTGAAGTGAAATTGTACAAACCAATCTATGTCGGTATGTGCATACTCGATATTTCTAAAACATGCATGTACGAGTTCCATCATGAGTACATGTCACCGCTATATCATGATAAATGTCGAATAATGTACACCGACACAGACAGCCTTATATATCACATAGAATACAAAGACGTCTATGAAAATTTGAAACGCGATATCGATAGATTTGATACGAGCGATTATCCAATTGATAACGCGTACGGTATACCGCTCGAGAATAAAAAGGTGCCAGGTTTGATGAAGGACGAGAATAACGGTGCGATAATGACAGAATTCGTCGGACTTAGAGCAAAAATGTATGCGGTTAGAGTGGATGGTAAAAAGGACACTAAAAAAGCAAAAGGTGTCAAATGTAACGTCGTAGCGCGCATTATAACATTCGACGATTATACACAATGCCTGCATAATGAGATTGAAATGACGCGACAGCAGTCGTGTAAGATCTAAATTACATAAAGTGTATACCATCCGCGAGACAAAAATTGCTTTAAGTCCGTACGACGATAAGCGGTATGTCATACCTGATTCGACTGACACCTTACCATGGGGACATTATAAGATACCGTTGTAAATAAACTATATTATACATAATATATGTATGTCATAATTATATTTATATTTCACATTTATATAAATAGTGTAAGGAAAGAATGTAGTAATAAAGAATATATATTTTTGTTATACATATCGTATATTTCAAATATTTTATATGTTGTACACTATATATTTTTTTTAAATTTGATTAATAAAAAAAATTATGTATGATGAATTAAATCACATTATCCTTATGTATCCAAGAATTGTGCGAACTATCAAATCCCAGCCATTTCACATAAACCTCGTCACCCCTCCTGCGCTGTACTTTCTCCACGAGATACACATCTGGATAATTCGCGCGATGCAACTCGTGTTCGTAAAACGCTCCAGCGATAGAATTTTTGCGATATTCCTCGAGTATATATGTTACGGGATTAGTACGCTGCACTTTAACAATCTTAAACACCTCGGTTGTCCAATTTGGTGTGTAACCCTTCTCGAAAAGTTGCTTGTACTTGCTAACGCGTACCGGGTCACCTACTTTGAACTTTGCCGGACCTGCGATATTTACGCGGTTATACACGGTAGCCAAGAGTCTTTCCGCGATCGCGGGGGTGACGTCGACGGGTCGCATGCCGATCGTTCGATGCTTGCGCGCGTTGTAATCCGATACAAGGTGCGGTAGCATGTCGATCCACTTGTAAGTTCCGTTCAACGTAAACATCTTCCACATAGTGTTCTTCAGCGTGCGATTGAATCGCTCGACGACCGACGCCTTTAATACCGAATATGTGGAATAGTGATTAATGTTATGTTTCCGTATAAGCCGTTGCACATCAGTATTGTAAAATTCCTTCCCGTTATCGGTTTGCATGTTTTTCGGGCATCTCTTGCTATCTTGAATTATTTCAGCGAGTGCGTCAGCTGTCTCGCTTCCTCCTTTACCCTTAAGTGGTATGGCCCACGCATACTTGCTCAACACATCGATGACGATGAGTATGTAGTGGTAACCTCTGTTAAAACAAGAATACGGACGCATCTCGACAATGTCGGCTTGCCACAGGTCATCGTATCCCCGTACAATGACATGTCTTCGAGGAAAATTTTTTCTCGCCGGCGCGTGCAGTTCGTTCACCAACTGCCGTCTCTGCAAACTATGTTGCTTCTTCGCTTCGTCAGTTTTTCTCGATGGTCGTTTGTTGTTGTTCGTTTTTTTATCACTCATTTCTGTTTATCGTCCTTCAATAGCCGTTCTTAACCCGTTCGTTGTCGTTCTTAACACGTTCGTTGTCGTTCTTAACACGTTCGTTGTCGTTCTTGATCCGTTCTTGACCCGTTCTTGATCCATTCGTTGTCGTTTTAACACGTTTGTTATCGTTCTTGATCCGTTCGTTGTCGTTCTTAACACGTTCTTGATCCATTCTTCACCCGTTCTTTATGTTCCGCTCGCGTTTTTGACCCGTTCTTCACCCGTTCTTTATGTTCCGCTCGCGTTTTTGATCCGTTTTTCACCCGTTCTTTATGTTCCACTCGCGTTAGATAACCGTTCTTGACCCGTTTTTTTTATGTTCCGCTCGTGTTAGATAGCCGTTCTTGCGTTGTTCACTGCCGTCCTTCACCCATTCGAAAATTGTTCTTGACCCGTTCGCAGCCTTTTTCGCAGTCGTCTTTGACCCGATCGTAGCCGCTTTTGGCCCGTTCGTAGCCTCGTTCACAAACGTCTTTTGACCGTTCGTAGCCTTTCCTGAGTTGTTTGTAGCCTTGCATGTAGCCTTTAAGGACTTGTTCGTAGCCTCGTTCGCAGCCCTGCTTGAGGTGTTGGTAACCTCGTTCACTGCTGTTGCTAGGCCGTTCCCAGCTGTTGCTAGGTCGTTCACTGCCACTGTCACTGCCACTCATTGTAGTTAGATAGCAGTTCGATAATCCTTCGTAGCTGTTCGATAATTATTCGTAGCTGTTCGATAACCCTTCGTAGATATTCGATAATCGTTCGATAACCGCTTCTAACCCATTCACTGCTGCTCATTCAAGTTGATAGCTGTTTCTGAGTTAGCGTTAGCTGCGCGTTGAAGTTTGTCTAACACAATCTGTATCGCTCGCACGTCCTTCTCGAACGAAGTTAGCTTCTCGTCTGATTCTTTCTGTCGATTCATCAATCTTTTAACGCAGGATTCCACATACAGTTTGTTGACGGCATCGGTGTCAGCCTCAGGTTGCGCTACACGGCGAATTTTGCGCGACCTTGCGTCATAGTCCGTAACGACCCGACATAGAGCATTTTCATGTACATAACTTTTCACCAATCTATCCCAAGAACCGCTTGTGCCGGTTGCATCATTTCTTGGTTCGAATAATCCAAATTTGTTGATAGGCATTTTTCAATGATTTGTGATGTGTCACACGACGCCGATCGACTGATTAGTTTGTCGGGATCCGTTTAATTTATAATAATGCCCACTTCCCGAAGTTCCTCGATGATGGACAGGATCTCGTTGTCGTGAGCGTTGTGGCCAGCTTGGCGCGAAGCGTCGAGCAATCGTAGGCGATCCACTAGTTCGTTGGGGTCGTCCCAGTGCACGTAATCAATCTTATCGTTGGGTAGCGTCATAGCGCGAAGCATAGACACTCCTCTTCCAGATTTTGGCTTTTTCGGTTCGATCGACATCAACGGTGCAATTATTTGTTTGTACTTGTATCCTCTGTTACTTCGCAAATGGCCCTGCACATCATAGTTGCGTTTATGCGCGTTTGTCGCCAATAATATGCTCTTGTATTTATGCATATCATCATCCGTGTAAATGTCGTCATCGGGAATTCTCTTGAATCAATTCGTATAATCCCGGTGTACCAATGTACTTCACTTTGTCTATAATTATAGAGTCATACATGTCGATGTCGAATCTTTTGTTACCGAGCCGCATTTCATTCTTGTCGAAATAGACACCGTACACGTGATCGAGCTCTTTTTTTTCATCACCACCCAGAAGTGTGCCCATGTACTGTTGTCCTAGTGGCCCAAAGTGCTCTCGCAACGCTTCTTGACCTTCATGCGTGTGTAACAGGTTTCGAACGGATGTTTCGAGCGAGTTGCCCGTGGTTTCGAAAACATTATCGTTTTCGAGTGATTCGGGTACCGTAGGTTGTACGATTTTCGTTGTCGCGGACTGTGTAGAGGTGGATGGTGTAGAGGTTATCAGCGGTTCATGCAATGAAACGTTCGATGTATGTGGCGTCAAAATATTTCGCACTCGCGGAATATTCCGATTCGCGTTCAATCGTTTCCTCTTTTTCGGCGTCACATCCTCATCCTCCTCCTCCTCCTCTTCCTCCTCCTCCTTGTACCGCTTAACAGTAGGTAACGTCTTGATCTTCACGTCAGTGTTACTCTCCGGTTCGTTTTTCACCGCAATCGAGTTGTCGACAATCTTTTGTAGCGGCTCGATAATAGGTCTAAAATGGGTCGTGACCGCGATATCGTCATCGATCTTACCGGTCTTCAAAGCGCGATGTTTCTTGCGGATCGATTCGCTCGTTTTCGCAATCTCCTTAGCTATCTTTTCACGCTCGCTAACAAAGCTTTGGTCTTTCTTCTTGGTGGCATTATTTTTCGATGGAAACAAGTTATTTGTTTTCACCTAACTGGCTCTAAAGCAAAAGATGCAAAGGAAGGTGTTACAGGACAAGTATATGCAGACATAATAAAAAATATTATAGAACGTTGTGAAACAATTGGTCTACGTATTCACTGTGTTGTGAGTGATATGGGCTCTGACAACAGAAGTATGTGGAAGGTTTTCGGCATTATGGCAAATCGATTTGAAGTGATATCCAGTATACCTCATCCTGTTAGGCCTTCATCTAGATTATATATAATGCCAGACGTCCCTCATCTGTTTAAATCGATTAGATCAATGATTATCAGCAATAAGGTCCTTTATTTGCCACAGGACATTGTAGAATCTGAAAATCTTCCCTCAAATAAAGTTAAATTAGAACATTTTTTTGAAATCTGTAATACTGAAGTATATTCGGAACTCAAAGTTGCTTTTAAAATGAGAAAAGACAATATAGGAAAAAAAATCATTTTAACGGGATGAAAGTTTCGACTTCTAAATCTATCTTTTATCAACGTACATCTTCTACCCTTCTACTTTTGGCACTTGAAAACCAAGATCCCTCTTATATCACATCTGCCTTTGTGCATTTGGTTAATCATTGGTTTGAACTAATAACATCCAGATATTATACTTTAGCGTTAAATAAAAACAATGAAGAACCATATAAAGAGGCTATATCTCATTTAAAAGTAACTATGAGAACGTTTTCTGGAATGTGCATTGGAGTAGATTCCAGGTGGAAACCAGTACAGTGTGGAGTTACGATTGCTACTAGTGCTATTTTAGATTTACAAGAGTATTTTCTTAATGAAAGAGGGTTTAAATTTTTACTTACTGGAAGATTCACGCAGGATTTTTTGGAAAATCTTTTTTCTTGTATTAGATTTCGTCAACCAATACCTCATGCTTTGATGTTTAAAAATATTCTTAAAGCTATTTCAGTTGCACAATTTTGTACAATTGATAAAAGTAATTATGATGAGGACGACAGTGAAATGATTCTTGATTTTTTGGCAAAATCAAAATGTACACAGTATAAGGATCCCAAACTCAATCTTTGTATAGAAATTCCTATTCTGACAGATGAAAATATTTCCTATTTCTCAAAGTAGGAGAGATTAGTATTATATGATATGGCAGGAAGTACATTACGTAGTGTGAAAACGTATATACAATATGTAATACGTGTTATAACGCTTTGCTATGGCAGGAAAAAGAACCTCATCCATATGTATTTCTCACAAGATTAAATGCTTATAAAGATGATTGTCTAACCCAAATGTCTGAAGAGGCATTTAAAGCTATCTGGAAAGCTGAACTTACATTTAGAATAGTCAGAGAAAATCTCCTGAGAACTCAAAAAGTTAATATATATGATATACTTGTACAGTCCCTATAATATGTATGGACAACATCTATTGTACCTCAATGTCATAACATAACAATCAACCTATTACGTAGATATTTCAGCATGAGATGTAAACAGTTTGGACAAATGAGAAGAGAACAATTAAAACCAAGTAATAACTCGCATAGTAGCAAAAGCATAGCCATGCACAATTTAATAAAGTAAGCAATTTTTTTGGTCATAATAAAAAAATAATATATGTAAAAGATGAAATTTTGAAAATATAATAAAACTAAAAAATGAAAATATGTTTAAAATTTATTTAAAATGATTTATTTTCGCCTTCTCTTCAAAAGAAAAAAAAATACATATTTATATATACACATAAAATATGTAGAGTATGTGAGCGATATAAATTTCAGCATTCTATACATTTTATTTTACAATAATCCAATTTTTATTTCACAATAATCTTTTTTGTTCACATGATCCAAATATAGATATAAATTGAAGTACAGATTCTGACAAAATTTTAAATATAAAATATATACAGAGGCTCCTTTGTCTTTCTTTCCATAATATAACAATATCGTTTGATTATATAATACAAGTAAATCAGATTAGATTTATCCATTACTTCGCTATTAAATCTATTAAAATTCATTACAAATTTAAGTGATGTTTTAATTATTCAGAGAATCTAAATTTTTTAATATTGCGTTATACATTTTATTCTTCTCAGCAATGATGTGTAATAATTTTTCTTTCCTTTGAGTACGAGCTTTCTGATAGCCAAATTGAACCAATCGTATTCCCAATTGTTTCAAATATTCCTGCGTTTCTTTTTCAGTTTCTTTTTCAATGCAAACTACGTGATCCAATATATGTAAAAATTTTGAAGGCAAACCTTCGTCTTGATAAGCAGACAGCAAAACGTGGCACACATTCCTTACATAATCTTTTTGACGACATTGTAAAGAAATACTTGGAATTGCAGATGATTTCAAATGTTTTCGATTGGAATCCTTCCATTGATGTTCATCAAAATGCTAAAAACTGAAAACATTGGAAAAGAATTCATTAAATAAAAAATATTGGAAAAGAATTAATAAAAAATCTTATTTGCAACATACACTTAAATATTTACTGGTAATAAAAAAATTACCTCACAAAGATACTTTTCTTTTCCTGGGTGATCATCATTATTAGTGTCAGTATACATTTATTCCAAATTATTCTTAACTGTTGATTCTTTGGAAACTTGAACAGTTTCAAAAAATTTCTCTCAAAACTTGTAGGACATGATAAAGCAGCGCACTTACGAGCCATTAAAACTAAAGCAGTAATAATAAATTTATTATTATTTTAACAACGGACCAAAACAATATTAATACAATATATCTACAGTTATTTTATATATAGGAAATACTTACTTCTTTTCCTAGCGACTTAACCTCACTAGAGAACTCTAACCTCTACCTTAGTACACATAAAGGAAACAAAATGTCGGCTTTCGATATATCGACCACATCGACCGTGAGTGTCGTTTCTCTGTATATCTAGGACTCTAGCCTGGGTCTCCTGCCGACCCTTAAGTATGAAAAAACAGTAGATAATGTTGTTATTAGAAATCAGACTTACCGTGCCGTTGCAAGAGACCATAAAGTTGACAAGGATTTACTAAATCTTAAATGTGTGAAACGTAGGCGCTTAGGAAATGCATGCTAATTCGACAGATGTAACGCACCACTTTCGCGAGTGCAGCTCGGATTTCGCTCTGCCGGGATCAGGGCTTGTGAAAGGTCGGCGAGATAACAGACTTGGTGTTAAATAAAGAACTGTTTATTCCTCAATATGTAGAATACATTTACAAGTATGAGACGTGAATAGATGATTCGTTACAGTAAATGTGAGATCGAGTGAACGTAGTGTATGCTTGTATCAAATGTGTGTATGTGTGTGTGTATGCGCATTTACAGTGTGTGTTCGTGTGCGTTCGTATTTATAATGTGTGTGCGTGTCCGTATTTACAACGTGTATGCGTTATGTACGGTGAACGGTGTGTATGTATCGAAAGAATGAGCATGTATGCGTGATGTGCGGTAACCGCGTGTGAATGGATAACCGTGTATGCGTTATGTACAGTAACAGTGTGTGTAACGAATGGATAAGCGTGTATGCATTATGTACAGTAAATATCGGCCGAATCGGACGTTGCAGCAATTGTCTTTATTAAATGTCCGACTTTACATTAATCGCGACGTATAAGACCGGTGATTTAATCTTCCGGGAATCGTTTCGGGCTTTTGGATATTAATATCGTGCCCGCGGCAATGTATTGACGCGTTTTTCTGTCGGTGCGGCGATTTAAAGGCCGAGCGCGTGTCTGGCATACGAAGGCACGCAGGGCGCGAGGCGCAAGTGTAGAACGCGAGATTATATTTTATCCGCGTTAATTATTATTTTCGGTCTTTGTCATTGCTTGACGGGATTGCGTTAGGATGCGACGACTTGGCGAAAGCACTCGTCAGCAGCAGGGAGCTCCCTACCCGTGGAATCTCGTTGTCGCGTGGTTCAGACAGGATCTCCGAACCGCCGAAAGCTCTCGGCGGAGGCTGGGTGCGCCCAATCTCGTTTTCTGTCTTTAGAGAAGCTATCTAGGTTTTGGACTCGTAACAGGCGCCGTGCGGGCTCTGAGTGGAGCAGGAACCGGAGTGATCTTTTAGCACTTGAGTGGCCTATTTTATACGCCGAAATTACCCTCTCGGATAATTTCGGTCGTTATCGCGGGGCCCGATTGTCTCAGCGTTAATTGCTGTCAAACGCTTAGACGGATTCGGGGCCGTTCGGGCGTCCTCGGCGGCAGTGCGGACAGGACCGTCGCTCGGCGCTTTCCGACGGAATTCGGAGCGATTCGGGGCGCCGAGCCGACGGCCCGGTATGCGGATGCCGGTGACCGTATAACGGCCCGAATCCGTTGCTATTATGATAAATTAAAAAGGCATTGCACCGCTACACCTTGCCCGGCTGGTGTTAGCCGGGCGGCAGCCTTCCGGCGGATCGACGGCCGGGTAACGGCTCACGGGGGGTGGATTGTTACACAGAAATACACAAAAAGGGTACAGTGTTTCCACATTTGTGCAGGAAAATTCGTTACTGCAATATTTACGTCAGTGGACAAAAAATTCTCAATGTCCTTGTCAACTTTGCGCATTGGAATATCTGGCCGACCTGGCTTATAATTTCGCCCATGCAATAAATATAGAACCTCCTGATCTATGGTTAACAATCAGAAAAGAGGACATAAGCTGGATCTGCAAATTCGAAATGAGATACTCCGATGAAATTTGTTATGAATTTAAGAATGCTGCTTTATGCAAAATTGATGTCCCTGTATGGACAAATGCATTGCAACATTTGTCGTCATTCGTCAACAAGAAATATCGGAACCAACTACTTCGCGCGCCCAAGGAGACATTGGATCATCACAATTGCCCAACATAAGTTCATTTTGCGTTAATGATATTATTTCATAATTATTTTAAAGATATTTTAAGAATAAACAGAAATTCAAATACACTGTGAGATTTTGTGCAATATTTAGGTATTATTGTTTTGATTCAATATTACATAAGGCATACGTCATTGTATCTTGAGCAATTCAATCTCAGCTTCCACCGACGTATGTCCAAATAGACAATTTTTGTCATTGCGCGAACGTATCAAAATTAATTCGTCACAAGCGTTAATCACGATTCGCTTATAATCTTCGCAAAATCCCAATAGCATATTGAACGGTAAGCAAAAGTTGAAATAAGATTCGACAACATTGTGTGCTACATCCCACGCAGCATTCTTCAAGATTTTACCTCTCTCTGGTGTTAGAGAGACATAATTTATGAGTGTGGAAGTTATTCTAACGTTTCTGTTGCGATCAATCTCCACACCATCGAGTTCATATCGAAGTTCATCAAACATGAACGCAACGCAATTGTTTCTCAATACCAACTCTGTCCCGTTATTCTTTTTATGTACTATCAACTTTCCCTTGACATACAGAAAGCTTTCGCATGGTAACGTGTACAAATCCTGATGTTGTATAGGTATCCGTACCTCATCGCTATATCCAAACGTTGTGTCGGCATACAGATTGTACGTAGGAGTCTCAATCTTGATGATACGATCATCAAAGATCGGCTCACCTCCGGTATTCAAGATGTCGATCATATTTTCAAGTATTTCGTACCGCAAATCCCAATGATTTTAAAAATTTGCGATTCGACGCGCTGAGCTTCTTAGCGTAACCGGACATTTTACTATTCTCACCCGATGCCACTCGTCTTCTCGTAAAAATATTGTCTCTCACGTGCTCCGTTTCGTTCAGCACGATCATTTCATTTGTCACACGCTATTATTGCCGCCGCCGCACAATGGGCGAAATCCAAAAAAATTGATCAAAAATCGAATTTCAACATATATTAAAATTAATCAAATTAATCATGTCCTCACATTTATAACATCTTGAAATATACGAAACAAAGTGAAATATGTTAAAACACATATGTTAAAACACTGAAAATGTAATGTAAAATTTATTTATAAAGATTGATATAATTTCCTATTTCCCGTTTCTTTACCGGATATTTTGTCATTTCTTCAAGGAGCTCGTAAAGAGTTACGAATGCCCGAAAAAATCCGAAAAAATTTATTTTGATAGCTCTGAGTGTACTTTATATAAAAACATTTTTGTTATTTAATTTTCCTAAAATATTATTGTATTTGTTGCTAGTAAACAAAGTGCTAATTTGAACGCTTAAAATAGAATAAAAAGTCAAACTTTCGATATATGATTTAATAATGAGACTGCATGAGGTTGAATCGGATTGGGCTAAAACTCTTCCTCAAAGTGTCCAAAATGTTTTAAAAAAAATTTTGCCTACCTCTATTTGCCTCTCCAAAAGTTATGAACTATTATACAGGGTGCAAAAAAAAAGGTCGGGACCCCGGAATATCTCGAAAAATATAAGTTTTTTAAAAAAATGTTTCAGATAAAAGTTGTAGGGTTTAAATAGATCTATTTATTAAACTTATCAGTTTGACCTTGGGTGACATCGCCAAGGTCAGAGCAAGGTCATCTTGAATTTTTTAAATGGAACTACCCTATTTTTGTTATATAAATCGATTTGTCGCAATATTTTGCGTAAAAAGTTATAAGGATAAAATGGTCAAAAAGTGAATAGTTTACGAGATATTTTATTCTTTAATTTGACATAATCTTACATAAACTATGAAATATCTCGTAAATTATTTATTTTTCGATGATCTTATCTCAATACTTTTATGCACAAAATAATGAAAGGAATTAAATGGTGTAAGGAAAACAGATAGTTGTTTTTAAGGAAAAAATATTTAGCTGCTAGTTGCAAATTATATATAATATTTTTTTTTTTAAGAGCGAAGACCGTTCCAACTCACATTGCTTTTCGAGATATGGTATTTTATCTTATTATGAATTACCTGTTACATTTTTATGTATTTTATGTGAGATTTAATATGTTTCTGGAATGTATTAAAACAAAAGCAAGGGTCGAACAATTACATCATTTTTCTACATAGTCTCCTTGCTTTTCGATGTACTTCTGCCAGCAATTCACAGGCTTGCTTATGCTATTGGAGAAGAAGGTTTTCGGCTGGTCGCGTAGCCATTTATGCACCACTTTCTGCACTTCTCTCTCTCTCTCTTCGTCCGTAGCAAATCGCCTATCTCGTAAAGCATCTTTGAGTGATCCAAAGAGGTGATAGTCGGGAGGGGCGAGATCTGGACTGTATGCAAAGTGTTCCAGCACCTCAAAACACAATTTTTTAAGGGTTTCAAGGGTTTTCAAGTTTTTCAAGGGAAAAAAAAACTGGAGCGATTAAGATCGAACCTCGGTCTCGTAATTACAAGAGTACCACCTTTTAGCACGCGAGCGCTAAATGCAGCGTGGCCAACCTAAAGAAAGTTATGGCGAAAGTGCGGATAATTTTTGACTTACCCTCGTATATACTGTGACGTGGTCGTCCCGACGCACGTGCACTCCCTATCGCGGGGCGAAAAGCCGAGCGGCCGCGCCAAGAGAGCGAGCGAAAACGAGCGAGAATGAGAACCCCGAGAGACTTAGCGTCGCGAACAATTATATTAATTAACGCGTTTTTGTTTCTTTTATTTTTATATTATTTGGGAGCCTTGACGAGCGACGGATATTATCGTTGAACAAATAACCGAACCTGCAAAACAGTGTAAAAACTGTTCAAAATAAGGACGAGCTGAGGAATTCAGCCGAAAACAAGGAGAGCGGCCAGGAGGAAAGAGGACTGAGACATTCGCGGGCCCGGCAGGAACGCGCCCACCAGCAGGCGCAGGAAGGGCCCGGAATCACGCAGAGGATTTCCACCCACCCGCACCCACTCCGACGGATTCCGCCGGCCGTCACCAGCAGTACGGATGTCCGCAGCGCGAGTCTACCAAAGACTCGAATTATTGATAATAATCGGCGTCCCATAAATTATTGTATACGATGTCGCGAAGGGCACCGAAGATGCCCTATCAAATTCTTCATTGTCGCGGGATCGGGGAAAATCGCGGAAAGCCCTAATTGGCTGACGCGTCCCTACCCCCGGCCTGCCGAATTCGCCCGGCTGCCGATCGCGAGCACGTAGATTCGGCAGATTGGCGCGACCGCTCGACCCGGCAGAACGCATTATAGAGAGACCAAGGAAAAAGAGACTAAGAGATTTGAGACTAGAGCTATCGAGACTGCCACGCAGCCAAGGAGGATTTGTCCGGTGAGGCTACCCTCGCACTTTTTGCGGTAAAGTAATTAAAACGTCCGTTGTGTAAATCCGAGCCTCAGTCGTTCTGACCCGATCGCGAATTTATTTGTGTAATTACGTTCTTGGCGTATGGGCCCTGCCCGCTTCGGTTTTCGAGAATATTAATTCTTTAGCGATTTCGCGAGAGCGATCGTGGTCATGCGACGAGGACCTTCGCGATAATTATGCGTCGTATTTAATTCTTTGCAAAACTTCGTCTCCGGGGTTCAACAGTCGTCGTGTTCTTCTCATTAATGTCGCGCATTATTTTTGGATGACTGAAATTGTATTAAAGTGTGTCGTATTGTTCGTGTGAGTGTGAAATATTAGTCGCGTCATAATAATTATCGTCCCTCGTACGATTACGGCATCGCGAGTGCACGAAAGAAGTAAGGAATTGCGCGACCACGTGCGAGAGCGTGAATCTGAGAGAGACAGAGAGTGCGTGCGCGCGAGAGCGAGCAAGACGGCGATAGACGAGGCGCGCGGTGTTTCTCTCTGCTCTCTTCCCATCCGAATGTAACTATCTCGCTCATCTTGCGAACTGCCGATCGCGTGGAAATTCGCGTAAAATATCACGATCCCCGAGATATACCGGATTTGATCATTCTTACTTCGATTGTCGCGTCTCAGCCGTATTTGCTGTCTTAGTTCTATTTCGCGTTATCCTGTTCGTCGCTTTCTGGTTCTTTTCTTTGTATTGCGTATTTATGTTGCGGTCATGATATTATTTTCTCGAGGTTAATTCGGCATTAGAATATTTTGTTATATGAACTCCGTAGAGATAATTTCTACGTCTCTACGCGAGAATAATTTTCCGAATATTGTCGCTATTTCTGATTCATATGTTAATGTTGAATTTATTTACGATTTCTATCTTATTTGCTATGTAATATTCTTTTGTTAACGTCAAATTTATCTGATCTTTCTTGATGATATTATTGGATCTTCTTTAAAACGTTGTTTATTCTGAACCTTATTCGCTTTCATTTATATTTTCTATTATTATAATAAATCTGATTATACTTTTCTATTAATTTCGCGTCTTTTCTTTTTGTGTCTCTTTGTGACGTGTTTCATGGAGTATTACGTCGAGTTCCTTAGTTTCGCGAAAATTTATCGTATTAAGTATTATCTTCGCGGCAACCACACCCTGCCCCTCTACCGTTAGGTGAGCAGCCGGCCCGTCGCGGAACTTCCGGCCGAATTTTCGCGTTCGTTTAATTATCGCGAATTGACACGTGAAAGACCGTGTCTGGCGCCCAATCCGAGTAAATTGTCGCTTATTCGTCGGCTGGCGTTCTGCTGCGCGGAACGACCAAGACCCTTGTTCCCGCGGAAATAATTTATCAAAAAGATTCATAATAAAATCTTTCTTTTTTGTCGACGACCGCCGTTCGTTCCGAGTGCTCCGCGGGCAATCGGAGGAAAAAGTCGTCACAATACATAATTATATATAATATATAATTATATCTAAAAAATAATTTCATACAAATATTTATTTAAGTGATTGATAATTTATAATTCTTATTTCTTTTGAACAATATTTTTAATATCATACACAAGGAGGCTAATAAAAGCCAAAATTGCGAGATGTAACATCGGTTGTCGCCCTTGTTTTATTTATATTATTAGAAACGATACATAATACTTACGTTTAAAAGGATTACCAAGTTAGTCACAATATCATATTTGACAAGTGCGTGCTAAGCTTGTTCGTTCTCGGTTACCTCCACGCATATAACGGTGAGTCGCGTATTTTTTACATCTTTTGCACATTTCCATACAATCTAACATTATAATTCTTATTTCTTTTGAACAATATTTTTAATATCATACACATTACATTAACTTAGAGATGTCACGACAGCCTATGTGATTGCTTTTTAACATCCTACTCCTTGACGGAAACCGTTTCGAGACGACTTTTTTAAACCGTTGGAGGATCTCGAGTTCCTGCGTGAGAGTTCAGACCGCATGATTACTATCGTTTAGATTTTTACATTGCATAGTAAGACAACACTTCAATTTTTATGTATAAAAAAGAATTCTTATTGTAATTGTTAATTTTGTATTTCTTTTGGCTTTCCTGTTTCAGTTACTGAAGATGGCCCGAATTGGGAGATTATCAATTTTAGTTACATAAAAATTGTACTCGCGCAAAATATTGGATGGCGTCTCTTTAAAAAATTCAAATTTGATTGGTCTACATTATCGAACAGATGATGGTCAATCGTTTTTCCATAACATATTATTATCAGACGACAAGACGATAAGACGTTTCGGTCCCATAAAACGTATGATTTTTAATAAACATTAACTTTAAACTTACGAAGATTTATATATTTATTATAAGCGCTTACATCTCGCAATTCTGACTCTTATTAGCCTCTCTTTGTATGATATTTTGAACTATTTAGAGCCTTGATTCATATGTTTCATTGAATATTTTTAATCCTTTTATAATGGCAGACTTCAAAATTCAAAAAGGAGAATTTTGTAGATGGATCTGGGAAAATGTAGATACAGATAAAACGCATATAAATATAATAATGGAGAACATTGAAGAAAAATATAATTTTAATGATATTCAATTAAATCAAATTTGAAGGAAAGTAAGTTCTACTTTTATTTCACAATATCACCGGTATTGGAGAATTGCCAGACGAACACAATCAAAGTTTGAAGAGAAGATCAGATTTTTTATGAAAAGTTACTTTGAAGTAGAATTTAAGAAAGTAAATTTAATATCCGGGTGCTCCAAAGATACAGCTTCTAAACAATCGGGTTCTAATCTAAGAGGTCGCGGTCGTCCCTGAAAAAGCTTCGAAAATAGTTCTCGCCAAACCCAGAAGAGACGTTCCAAGGAGCTTCAAAACAAGTATAGTCAAGAAGAATTGATTTACGCTATTGTCTCTCCTAATAACACACACACAAGACAAAATCTTAATAAATCAAAAAATAAATTCTCAAAAGATCTTATAAACGGTACTTTAGCCTTGTACATGGATATGGACATGACGAGAGAAAAATATGAACATCTTCGAAAGTACAATGCACGGTACTTTGGTAGCAAACAATGCTCTCCTTATGACAAAATGCAATCTGCTAAAATCGATTGTTACCCACGTGATATAACAATAACGGAAAACGGAGCTGAAATAAAATTACAAGCATTGCTTGATCATAAAGTATTTCGTATTATCTCGTCAATTACAACAACAAAAGAATTTCAAAAAATAGATTGTGAAGATTTTGTGCTATATGGTAAATGGGATATGGATGGTGCATCAATCAGGTCAACAAAATTTCAAACAGCAGTGGTCCATAAATAACGACAAAGATAATGATATGACTTATTTGAGTGATAGCACGGTATTTGTAATATCTTACGTACCTCTTGTCTTGTCGTCTGATAATAATATCTTATGGAAAAACGATCGACCATCATCTGTTCGATACTGTAGACTAATCAAATTTTTTAAAGAGATGCCATCCAATATTTTGCGCGAGTACAATTTTTATATAACTGAAATTGATAATCTCCAACCAACAATTGTAATCGGAAACCAAAAAACAATAAAAGTCACCCATAATTTGCAGTGCACCATGATTGATGGAAAAATTTGTAATGTTCTGACGCATCAAAAATCTTCTACGTCATGCAATATTTGTGAAACTACCTCCAAACAAATGAACGATTTGAAGAAGGTAAAACAATTGAGATGTAATGAAGACAATTATAAATTTGGTTTGTCTACTCTGTACTGCTGGATTCGTCTCATGGAGTGCATTTTACATATTCGTACAATATTGATTTTAAGGAGGGTTCTGCCAGGAGGAATAATATAATTTTGAAGCAGAATAAAAGAAAACAAATTCAAAGTGATTTGAAATCACAACTAAGCATAACTGTCGATATTGTCAAACAAGGTCACGGAATGACAAATGATGGCAATACAGCTAGGCGATTTTTTGCTCATCCTGAAGCTGTTTCAAACATAATTGATGTCGATCAAAAATTAATAGAAAGATTTGGCAATATTTTACATGTGATGGCAAGCGATTGTGAAATTGACTGCGATAAATTTGAAAGATATGCCTACAAAACCGCTGAACTATTTGTTCATTTGTATTCTTGGTACAATATGCCTTCCTCCATACATAAAATATTGATTCATGGTGGAGCAATTACGAAAAAAATAATTCTTCCTATCGGATGCCTTTCTGAAGAGGCTCAAGAGGCAGGAAATAAAGTGTTCAAAGCTGCGAGAGCTCAGTAGAAGATGTTCACGCATAGTTAATAACGAAGACATTATGCATATTTTAATATCATCTGACTCAGTAATAAATAAGTTAAGAGTTTCTAAGAATAAAAAGGTAAAAGATTTAACAGCCGAAGCAGAAAGTTTGTTAATAAATGACCAAAATAATAATCAAATTGATAACATGGACATAGACAACGAAGACAATTGCTCAATAGAATTAAACAGTGATGAAAGCTTAATGGATCTGTAAATAATTTTTTTCGTTCAATTATTTTTAACAATTATATAATATAATTATTTTTAACTATTTATTTTTGTTCTCTGTGTTGCTGCATATTAATAAATAAGAATAACATTAATTATTAATTATTAATAAATAATTAACATTATTTTGGAGATGCCTCTGATGCAATATGGACTGATGACGGAATACAACATTCAAATTGAAACGCCGACTTTTATTGTAACTGACTATCATATTGACAGCGATGCGTGACTTCTTAGACGATTTCCGTTTATTATTTTGATTTTACATTATATTTCTATTTTTATTTTATTCATAACTTGCGCAGTAGAGGGTCCAAAAAGGGACCAAAACATATGCTTTTATTAATTTTTTATCACATTGTTATAGTCCCAAAGCTATACACAATTATATTATTATATTATATATATATTCCATATTATAATCCAAGTAGGACAAATATCAGCGCGAAACGCCGACACAGCGGGTCAAGCGCGAAACGAGAACGAGAGTTACGAAAAAGACAAATTTGCAAAACCATTGCGAACCACAAAAATTGCCAAAGTGCAAGCGAAGGATTTCTTTTAACCTCCTTCGCTTGCATGTGGACTTTGACCACGTTCCGACCTAATTACCTGGTATAAGAAGACTCATCGCCAAAACGCAGCGGGCAGTCATTAAATTAGAGTATTACGTGTCGTCGCGGTCAGTTATACGAAACGGTTTAACGAAACGTGTATGTAAAAACGGGCCGTCGTTACTCTTTGTGTTAAGTACGTGCCGGTCAATGTTATACGATCTAATTCACGCATTGTGATAATTTACAGATATACAGGGGGTGGACAAAATAATGTGAACACCTGAATAATACACTATATTTGTTTATTAATAAGGGCCACCATTTGCCTTTAATACAGCTTGAATTCTTCTTGGAATAGAATCATACAACTTTTGAATAGTCTCCAGTTTTAGTTACAGACGCTCCTGCTAAACGAGCACCAACGATTTGTCCTCTTTGAAAGTCTGATAAGTCACTCATTTTACCGTCCGCTTGTACTAATCGTAGCTGAACACAACGTGTAATATACTGATATAAAAACTAGAAGATATAGCGAGTGAAAATAGCAACAAAAGATAGTCGCAACATTCATTTTGTAATGTTGTATCTCACAGAGTATGATTAATATACACGTGATATTTATTTTAATATTGATTGCTTGATTTATTATACGAAAGTACAGATTATAAGTATATATGACTCGAGGTAACTATACATGTTTACAGTCAAAGGTATCGTAACGAAGTGAAGAACGATAGTCAAATTCTCTGTACGTGACCGAAATCATCGATGATCATCAGGTCAAAACGGTTAACGCTCGGCAAAGCTACGGATAATCGCGATAAATAAGAACGACGCGCGCTATTCAAAACAGAGATTAAACCTTATCGAACACATTTGTTGTCAGTGTTGTCAACATGTAAAAACTTACGATATAAAACATGGTATTCATATTATTTTGTCTCTTTTTCATATTATTTTTTGATAGAAGAATGGGACAACATTCCACTGGAGACTATTCAAAAGTTGTATGATTCTATTCCAAGAAGAATTCAAGCTGTATTAAAGGCAAGTGGTGGCCCAACAACTTATTAATAAACAAATATAGTGTATTATTCAGGTGTTCACATTATTTTGTCCACCCCCTGTATATACCTATATATATATATATATATATATAATGTTTGTGTAATAAATAAAGTTCTTAAGTGAAAAAGGTGTCTCTTCTCTGGGCGGAGCCCGAACTTTCCAGTTCTTATCCGGCAACGATCCCGATAAATCCCGTGCCTCACGAGAGGCACAACAACATCTTGATTCGAATATTTACTCGTGTTTCTTTTATAATTTTATAATAAATTCGTGTTGCGCGTCAAATCTTGCGTTGGCTCTCATTGCCTTATTGTAACCCCCTTTTTAGTAAATAAGAATAGTTACTAATTACTCGAATAATCTCTATATATAAAAGAAGAAGTCCTGACTGACTGACTGACTCATTAACGCCCAACTCAAACCGTTTAACCTAGAAACGTGAAATTTGGAAGGTACATTGTTTTTATAATGTAGGCATCCACTAATGAAGGATTTTTGGAAATTCCGTCCCTAAGGGGGGTGAATTTTTTTATGAGGATACCTATATCTTAAAAACCGAAGATGTTACGGACGTGAAAATTAGTATTTAGATTCTTCTTTAAAAATAAAGAAACACGTGTTTTACCATTTTCCGAACATCCAGTTAAGGGAAATGAAAAAGGGGGGTGAATTATTTTAAGGATACCTACGAATATCTCAAAAACCAAAGATGTTAAAAAAGTAAAAATTTACAATTTGAATCTTCATTATAAATAAGTTTGCGTGTCAAATTTCTTGCTCCTAACGTCAGTAGTTCTCAAGATATGGATATCAGTAAAATATGCGTACCGAGCGCGCGAAGTGCGCGAGGAATAAACGCCAGCTAATGTTAATATAAAAAAAGAATATTGGGTAATGCAAAATATTGAAATAAATGAAAATATTAAAAATAAAAAATAAATAAGAGATTTTAAATATCAAATAATTAAATTGAAGTCGCCAGTGATGAATAAAAATATATAAGTGATTTATTAAAACTCGACCTGACTGGCCAATACGAACACTTCTACACAACGTTTCGGCCCTTGGGTACGAGCCCTTATCAAGTGTTGCTTTCAAGTTGTCTAAAAAAACTCTTTTTTTTTAAGACAAAAGGGCTGTAAGACTTAGGGAAAGACCACGAGGTTAGCTCGTAAGAATCCAACAGGTCTGTCGGTCAGGATAGAAGGGAAAATATGGTAAATGCGTACAGTTACGGGAAGCGTAATAATCACACGTCGGTCAGCGAATCAAGGTAGAAAATATATTACTCGAGCTTCTTTACAAGTCTCCATTAAACTACGACTAGAATCGCGAGAAATACGCCATTAATACGGCACCGCCGCGTAACTGTGTTGCTTTCAAGTTGTCTAAAAAAAAAACTTTTTTTTTTAGACAACTTGAAAGCAACACTTGATAAGGGCCCGTACCCAAGGGCCGAAACGTTGTGTAGATGTGTTTGTATTGGCCAGTCAGGTCGAGTTTTAATAAAAGAGATTTTGTTGAATTGATACTTATTTTAATTGAAAAATGAATAAACTGAAAAAAAGACTGCTGAATTGATGCTTCTTTATATTAAAAAAATAATAAAAAATTAACAAAAATAAAATAAGTGTAACGTAAAAAAACTTCAGCGACTCCAAAAACATAACGTATTGCATTTACATATAAAAAATAAATAAGTACTTTGTTCTCCATATTGGATCTCCGCCATTTTGTGAATTTGGCAATTTTTAGTTCAGATTCAAAATCACCGATTCAAAAAACCTGTGAATACCAAATTTCAAACGATTTCCTTCACATCTGAGTGACTTATCGATTTTTGATCACGTTTTCCGTATTTCGCCCATTGTGCGCCGTATGTATAATCTTACGGTAATTTCCTCTCCTCGAAAATCGAGCAATCATCCTTCTTGATTAACAATGCGGATCGTTAGATCAGTAATGCTCCGTGCCATAATCGGTAGATAAATGATCTGTGCAGGCATTTCCGATATCTTATATTCTGGCGGCACACTCGGTGAAAATTCATGTATCGTGTGTACGCGATAGTCATTGCAGTACGCGCCAGTGGTCACGCTGCATTCTATACAAATAATATTTTAATAATATTTATCGGTACATCCGATTCGTGCCATTTCCAAGGCTGCAATATACGATTCGATGAGAATCCCAGCAATGATCCAACGCTGTCTAGTTTACTAAAGTTTATTCTATAGGCGCATTTGATTTCGCTCTTTAGCGTATTATGATTAGCGCGAAGCATTATTGGATATTCACCCTGTTCTTCGAGATCATCCTCTCGCGCGACATTATTGACTACATCATTGGAACCAACAGCATATCGATATCGTAAAATCGCACGTTTGAGATATTCATTTATAGCATGTAATTTGTATGATCCTTCAGGAATCGTAATTTCCTTGTTATTGTTATCAAAGTAAAATTTATTATTCGAGGAATTTATATTCGGTATCGTATGATAAATTTCAAAGTCTGTTAAACCGAACTCGTAATCACCATCGTTTAAATCTATAGACGGAAAGTAACTTACAGCAAGAACGCTACTTTTACCACTCAACGTTAGCGTCAGTGATATGCTAGAAACTGTCAAACAAATACTGAATCGTGATAGTGGATTGTCATGCTTTAAATTTGTTCATCAATCTTTTGAAGAAATCGTAAACACAGTTGCCCACAAATTCTTTGATTATAATTTTGATAAGACGTGCGATTGTATTCTATTTTTACCACATTTTGTCCAAAATATCGCACCAATTCCTTAGGCGGTCTAATATTTCCAAAACTATCGAAATATACTACTCGATCTCCCCTCTTTGCATACGCTACATAATGAGTACCGGGGACATCCAGCGTCATCCAAATTGACGATGCTTTTATTTCGTCGTACGTCGATTATCGGTAAATTATTGCGCATGAAAACGCCTCTAAAGAATGATATACGCATACATCTTGCTAGTTGTTTCAATTGCACATTAGTTGTTACACCCACGGGCATTTTTAGCTTTTTTGAAGTTTTTTTCTTAGCCATCGCTGAGAACCCCTATCCACGCTTGTGTGGAGCGAGATAAAGTCCGCGACCTTCCATAGCGCGATTATGACGTTGCATTTCTTTGAGCTGACATTGCGCCGCCTTGCTATCGTTCACTGCCTTTGCGATTCCCGCTGCTCCGCCAGCTAAAGAACCGACAACTCCCAATAATGGTAAAAGTGACAAGATACCACCACGCTTCGCTACTGGAAGTATCCGCTTTTTTTTTCGTCGACGACTTTTTTGTCTTCAGCCCCATACCGAATTTTATCTTTGCTTTCATAGCCGCCCAAACAGCCATAGCGGCTGCTCTTTCGCCAAGAGTCGAATCTCTCGCGGTAATACGTTTTCGCGCTTTCGCGGCAAGTATATTATCAGCAATGTGTCGTTCACCGAGATCGTTGCTTCGAGAATAGGCAATGTCGCGAGCATTGGATGTTCGCGACACGCGGCATCCAATGGATTAATGCCTGGATCGCCTCTAGCCAGTCGTTTTCCCAAGTGAGTTCCAGATCCGCAAAACTGATAGCCGGGAATATGTAATTCGATAGGGAGTGAGTTTATCGCACGATTTAACAGGCCGCTACCTCTTATAATTCTCGCTGACATTCGCCACAATTCTTTATCAACGGTTCTGGACCGTCGATATGTGTTTGTTGCCACGGCAAATTATGTCGCGTGCAACGACGATATTGTTGAATTTCCGAATCGGCCTTTATATCGGGAAGCCTGTCCCACAATCGTTCACGTAGTTACCAAAGTTTCGCAGTAAAACAATCTTGAGGCTAAACTGTAAAGGCTGGTTTATAGAGGTCGTAACCGTATGCCGGTAATTTAGAGGCTGTAAATTTATGCCGAAAATTGTGATGTTCTGGTTTATATAGTTGCTGCATGCCGAAAACCTAGAATATTAAAAGTATAGCCTATCGCTTTATTCGAATTGTTTATTCAAAACTGTTAAATATCTAACCTTATATCTTTTGAGAAATAGTGGCTTTGATTCTTGATTGATTCTTTTTTATATTTATTAACGAAATTGATTCACATAAAATAATTGTGTGTGCAATATTTATAACAATCCTTGGTTTATATTATGTTGCTAATGCAGCACCAGAAGTACACAAAAGAAAAAAACGTCGTTGGGGTGTACCCCCTATAAACAGAAAAAGAATAACCAAAGGACATTTTCACTATTTATTTTATGACATGAAAAGAATTAATAAAGAACACTTTGCAAAATATACGAGTGTCGCTCGAATGTTTTTATACATTATTGAGTCTTATTGAACACAAATTAGTCAAACACAGCAATCGACAAACAATAAGTCCTGAACACAGACTTGTTATTACATTATTGTAAGTGTACAAATATTATAAATTGTAATAGATTATTGTTTTATTATTGTTTTATATAATTTTATATAATTTTTACATGATTTTTATAGTCGCTGTTATAATAATATATAATATTATATTAATACATTATATTAATATTATAATAATATTATAATAATATATTACATAAATTATTATTTCAGTTATCACAAGGTTGCAGTATGCAAGTAGTAGCATGGTCGTTTTTGATAGGAAAAACAACTGTATCTGTAATCGTTCGCGAAACTTGTGCAGCAATTTGGGAAGTTCTTTCTCCAATCTATTTACAAACACCAACCATTGAAGATTGGCGAGACAAAAGTAAAATATTTTGTGAACTATGGAATCTTCCCAATTGTTGTGGTGCTATAGACGGAAAACATATCCATTCAAGCTCCGAATAAATCTGGAAGTATGTACTTCAATTATAAAAAAACTTTCAGCATTATATTGATGGCCGTTTGTGACGCTGATTATATATTTACACTTGTGGATATTGGAGCCTTTGGTTCACAAAGTGATGGAGGTGTTTTTAAAGAGTAACTTTTGGACGAGCATTAGAATCTGGTACAATAAAGTTACCAGCAGATTCGCCATTACAAATACAAATAGTGTATTTTCACATTATTTCGTAGGAGATGAGGCTTTTCCATTGAAATCTTATTTTTTGAGATCTTATCCTGGAAAAAATTTAGATATTCAAAAAAGAATTTTTAATTATCGGTTGGCAAGAACACGACGGACAATTGAAAATGCATTTGGTATTTTATCATCAAGATGGCGAATTTTGCGAAATAATATTATTGCTGATGTGGAAACTGTAGAAAAAATTGTTGCAGCAACAGTGTGTCCGCATAATTTTTTACGGATTTTTGAAAAAGAAGTTTTTGTACATAAAAGAATATATTGTCCTCCATCTTGTATCGACAGCATTCATTCTGATGGGGGTATTACACCAGGCTGTTTAGAGATGGTCATACAAATAATCTTGAAAGAATAGGACGGTTAGGATCAAATAATGCTTCCAGAAGCATGATTGAACTTCGAGATAATATGGCAAACTATTTGTCCAATGAAGGAGCAGTTCCTTGGCAATGGGATCATGTTTTTAGAGGATATAATCCCGAATAAATATCCTATGTTTTTTTATATAAAACAGTATTTGTTCAAAGTTAAAAAAATTTATTTAAAGTTAGTTTATAAGTTGTACCTTTTTAGAATAATTTTAGGATATTTTCATAATAATATATATTTATTATTTTTAAAAAATATTTTTTCAAGAATTTTCTGGTAATATTTTATATAAGCTTTTGTACACATACACACATACAACACACACACACAACACATACACGCACGCACGCACACCGAGCTCAACAGCTGCTTTTCCATTAAAACGTTTTATTTTACGTGCAAACTGAGTAAATGCTGAAATATTAATAATATATTACTATATAAATGATGGATTAATAATAAGAACTTATATTTTCAAAGAATTGAAATGTATTATTTTTGCATTCCTTTATATAAAAATAAATTGTTTACAAAGTATTATTATTATAAACTTTGTACTTATTCCTTATTATTACTTATTTTTTCTTTTTTTATTACTCTTCCATGATATAATTTTTTTATATATTTTTTTATATTATACATTAATACTTATACGTACTTCTAACTATATATTATTATGTGTGTGTGAATCAATAATATACTATATCATAAACTTATTAACTGTATCATTTTAGTGTCACCTGTTTAAAATAAAATTTCAAGCTATAAAAAATAAAACTTAAATAATACAAAAACATAAACTTACATATAATCTTAGTATCACCTGTTTAAAATAAAATTTCAAGCTATAGAAAATAAAACTTAAATAATACAAGAATATAAACTTATATATCATTTTAGTATCACCTGTTTAAAATAAAATGTCAAGCTATAAAAAATAAAACTTAAATAATACAAAAACATAAACTTATATATAATCTTAGTATCAACTGTATAAAATAAAATTTTAAAGTATAGAAAATAAAATTTAATATAAAAACAAAGTTTTATTTTGTATACCTTGAAATTATTTGCATAATCTCAATTTTACAAGATATTACATCCTTTTTATGGAGATTTTTCAAATCTCCGTACAAAGAGTCACAAAAATACTTTAAAGACTCGTCTTCTGTACTTACAGTATTTTTGTGAATGACAAAACTTTTAAAAATATCTACGGCATTACCTAATTGTTCTTCAACGCCTGAAGGTTGTTTTCTCTTTTGACTAGATTTTTTAAATATAGATGCGTTCGGTGTTATAGATGGTCGTTCTGGTGTAGATTTGTTAGGTGTTGTGGGTTGTTTTGATGTATTTGATGTTATAGGTCGTTCTGATATAGATGTGTTCGATAATACAGATCTTTGTGGTATAGATGTATTTGGTGTTATAGGCCTTTGTTGTGTAGATGTATTCAGTGTTATAGGCCTTTGTTGTGTAGATGTATTCGGTGTTATAGGCCTTTGTTATGTAGATGTGTTCGGTGTTTTGGCTTTTGTTTGTTGTCTAACAAGTGCTAATGTATCTTCACTTAAAATGTCTGATAAAGATTGTAACGATTCCTCCGTGCTAGGTATGTCGGTGCAAGTATCTGCAAATGTTCAAAATAATAACATAAATAAAAAGCATTATTCGTTCAACAATATTTATAATCATGTTTATATTTATCATTAATTTATAATCATTAATATTTAACTTAATATTTTAGAAACTACATATATTACGAGATCACTCGATTCATGTAACGCGCGCAGCGGCCGAGCGGCCTCTTGTTCCGACCGGTCACGTCGTGCGGCGCCACTCTCGGTCTCTCTTGAAGAAGGGATTCGAGGACTTGCGCGCTTGCTCTCTAGTAGTAGAGTAATGGCAGTCATAAGTTACTGTTCTCAGTTGTGCTATAAAAGATCAGAACAGAAGAGAACAGAAGAAATTCTGTTCAATTTACTAAGAGAATAGTGGTTTCTCATGTGAAATGCTTAATTTCTTAAGAAGAATACAAAATCTCATGAAATTTAGTTACATGTTATAAAAAGATATTTAATTTGTTATTGTCATCAGTTGTCAATCCATTCAGTATAGTTTATCTGAAATTGAGTCACTCTTTATATTATTTTGTTAGCTAAATATCCTTAGTACATATATTTATTTATTTCTTTCAAAGAATTTATAACCTTTGGTTTCTTTTTGTATATGTGTTTTCATGATTATAACACCATGTATTATTAATCTGTTTGTTTTCTTTAGTTTCCTTTATTTTAACCGACAACTAAAATTTGGCATTTATAATTCTTTACACAGATAACGTTGCTGTAACAACATAGAAGTAATAAAAAAGTCCAATTTTGGATATACCTGTTTCATCGTCTAAATACTCATAATCGATGTATTGTATAGAGTTATTATTCTCTTCGATCAGGCTTCCTGTATTGTCTTCATGAGGATCAAAATCTTGTATTTCCAAAGGGGAGCTTGATTCGTCTTCTATTGTAATATTTCCAAATGTTCGTCGTTTTCTCACCACAGAATGTAAGAACGCTAGATATTTTATTAATGGCCATTCCGTTTGTGCAGCTGATCCTGAAGGTGTTTTTTTAGCTCTCTCTTTAGAAAATCTATTACGTAACGACGACCATCGAGCAATACAATCAGCGGCTAAAAGAAAATATATAATTATTTACATTTATGTCATTATTAAACCTAACGTAACCTATCTTTTTTACTTTGAGAATCTTACATGTATATTTGGTTAATTAATATACTTTATTTGTTTCATTGTAAACTCACAAGGCCTTATCGTTCTTATATATTTTTTATTATATTATATTGCTGTAATACAACATAATATGTATACTCACTTGGTATTTGTAACTCTCCGCTTAAAAATTGCCACGAATTTTCTATAGCTGTTCGATCTTTATATTTTGCATTATTTTTATTATAATATATAAATGTAGAAATCTTGCCACTAAACTTATTAATTTTATATCTTTATTCATTATTTAGTATTTTGCTCGCACCGAAACACTACACAAATGGATGTACTTAATTACGTTGACTTGGTTACAACCATAGACTTGAATATAGATTGTAACCAATCTTCACATTTTTTTTTCAAGATCGCTTGCCTTATTCCATTAAAGTTAAAGCTGAGTCAACTTTACTTACGGTATAAGTCACCGGCATCCGAGAATTCAGCATGTACAAAAGCATTGAAATTCCAATATTGAATTTACCGGTTCCGGCATAAGCTAACAGTTACGGCCTTTATAAACCAGCCTTAACTGCTCGGCGGTAAGCTCGAGAATATCGCTGTTAACCGACAGAAGGAAAAACATTTTCAAGACTGACAAGGAAACCTCGCGAACTTTGAATTTCTGATTTTAATGAGTTTTGGATATGTTGTAGTCTAGATCAAAATAAAAGACATATTTTTTTATAGCTGCCCAAATTGCCGTTAAGAGGGTGAAATACCCCATTGAAAAAATCGGTTTATATATTTCTCAGGAAATACCGTCGAAACGGTAAAAGATATGAAGAAATGTTTGAAATAAAAGTTTTTCTTTGCTTTGCAATGCTTTTACATTGTGTGCACTAATCATTTTCATACAGGATATTATATCGATATTATATTGATCTGGTATTTATGTTGTATTTATATTGTCTTTATATTGTGTTTGCTGAGTTTCGCCGAATTTGAGGGAAATTTTTAAGCGTTTAATTCCGGTAAAAGAGTCTGTGGAATTTCGGGTGCCTTTCGGTAATTTCGGATATTATCAAGGATAAGAATTTAGTCGATATATACTGCTTCGGAATTCGACTGCTCGAGGGTGGTGGTAACCGCTACCGTGTTTACGCGTGTTTTTGCGTATGATTGTTCGATGCGCATATTTGCTTGTATATTACAGGCCTATTGTTCGCCGATCTCAGAGACTTCTCTCGCGTACCGCTCAACAATAATTCGTTAAATATTTGCGTATGCGAGAGTTCACAGCACTCCGGGAAATAAACCTCGCTTTCGATATTTGTTTTCGGTATTTATCTCGCTGTCTTTAGATAACGGTTACTCGCGCTTTTAAATTAATAATAATAAACAAAATGAGTTCGGAAGAAGATACCAAAATTGAATGGATCTATACGTTGCCGTTAGAACGATTGCGCGAAGAATTAGGGAATCGCGGTCAGAGCACCGACGGGATCGTGTCCGCGTTGCGATCGCGACTAATTAAATTCGAGCGATGCGCGCAATTAGGGTGGGAACCGCCGCGTACACCCACGAATATGGGCCCACCTGATATGGACGGTCTCACGGAGGGAGCAGCGGCACGGCCCGATAGTCGCGCAGAGCCGATTATATTACAGAACGAGGGGGCGGACGCAGAACGCGCCCGATTGCAATTACGACCCCCGCGATTAGAATTACCCCAACGCGATCAGGAGAATCGCAACGCGCCTCGTAATAACTCCTCCGCGGTTGATGTATATCAATTAAGGCGCCGATGGAACTTGAAATTTTCGGGCGCTCGCGGTAGTGACGCGGAAGCGTTTTTAACACGAATCGAGGAGGATTGCGTTGAAGACGAAGACATTTTTTAATGTATTCCGTTCTTTTTGTCGGGTATCGCGCTTTACTGGTATCGTAATGAACGCGGTCGGTGGCGAACGTAGCAAGATTTTAAATCCGCTTGGCGCGTACGATTTGATAGCCCGTATTTTCAATTTGCTTTACGGGACGAAATAATGCGGCGCACTCAGGGGGAACGCGAATCCGTCGCGGATTTTTTAACGTGCATCCGTGCATTGTTTGAGCGTTTAAGTCCTCCATGGAATCTGGAGGAGCAGTTAAATCACGCTCACCGTAATATGCTGCCGCAATTACAAATATCTGTTCACCGTCGGGACGTATACGATTTAACGTTTCTAGAAAGCTTAGCCACGAGGGTTGAACAAAGCTACGACGCGGTAAGTCGATATCGCGCGCCGCCACCGCCTGAACAATCGATCTTCCCTGATCTCGCGTATAGATCCTCGCGTAAGGGCAATAAACCGGCGACAGCCGTCGCTGCCGCCGAAATCGCGATCGCTAAGCAACCGAATGCAGAGGGGAACAATGAACGACCTCGAAAGGGCGCAAATGAAAATCGGGCAAATCCCGTCGCTGCCGCGCCCGCGCAAACTGCACCCGTCACTACCTCATTCGCGATCACCGCTGCGCCTGCATCCAACCGTGTTAAATGTTGGAATTGCGAGAAAACTGGTCACATAGCGCGTGAATGTTCGGAATCGCGTAGGATGTATTGTTACCGATGCGGAAAAGCTAGCGTGACTGTGAAAACATGTCCGGTGTGTTCGGGAAACGAATAAGGGAGTCGGTAGGGCGGGCTACAGCGACTCCAGCAAAAGAAAGAAAAGCCCGCACCGCGAGTAATTTACGAAAAATATCGAGCTGTCGTATAGAGCTACCGAATTGGATTTCACGGAATTTCCACCCTTACGTTATTTTAAGATCAAAATTCAAGGGAAACCTTTGCGCGCGCTGGTTGATTCCGGGTCGAATCGCACGATACTCGATGCCGACGGAATAAAGATTGTTCGACAGTTAAAACTACCGATATTCCACAATCGTATCACACAGATCCGCACCGCAAACGGACAATTAGCGGAGGTGCACGAGGAGATTGATGTGTCGCTCACGCTAATGGGTCGTAACCATATCCGCGTGCTTATTACCGAGTTTAGCGGTTTCGTGTATTGTGGGAATGGATTTCTTGTGTATCGCTCTAGAATTTGCTGCCGCGGAATGGCATTTCGCGAACGATCCCTCAATGAGATACGCATTGTCGTCTGCGTGCGAAACCCCGAGAACATGCTGTGGACTCTTTTATATTATATCATTATATCATTTTACGAGGATGCCCTACGGGCTCACGGGAGCACCCGCGACGTTCCAACGGCTATTAGACAAATTAATCGGGCCCGAGATGGAACCACACGCTTTCGCATATCTCGACGATATTGTTATAGTAACGCCCACTTTTGAGGAACGCCTGACGTGGTTAAATCGCGTATTGAGCAAAATTTTCGCTGTCGGATTACGATCAATCCCGATAAATGCGAATTCTGTCGTTCTCAGGTCCGATATCTCGGTTTTATAGTCCAAAGGGAAGGATTAACGGTAGATCCTGAAAAGGTGCGTCCAATTTTAGAATATCCGGCCCCGTAGAATATCAAGCAATTACGTCGCTTCCTAGGTATGTCCTCCTGGTACCGTCGATTCATTCCGCAGTTCGCGACGTTCAGTGAACGTCTTTGAAGCGTTTGTTAAAGAAAAATCAACGATGGGAATGGTCGAATGATCAGGAACTCGCTTTCGAGCAGGTTCGCTCGCATCTCGTTGCCGCACCTACGCTGTCGTGTCCGGACTTCAACGTTCCGTTTGTTTTACAGACTGACGCGAGTTCTGTCGGAATAGGGGCCGTGCTTACACAAAACGTCAACGAAGTGAAGCACGTAGTAGCATTCGCGAGTAGAGCCTTGTCCGATCCCGAGAAAAAGTATTCGGTTACGGAACAGAAATCCCTAGCGGTGGTCTGGGCCATAAAGAAGTTTAGGCCATATTTAGAAGGTTATAAGTTCACTGTAGTAACGGACCATAGCAGCTTACGGTGGCTGCATAACTTGCACAACCCGACGGGCCGACTCGCGAGGTGGGAGTTAGAATAACTTGAGTATGATTACGAGATCGTCCATCGAAAGGGCGCGTTACATCACGTGCCGGACGCCTTGTCGCGTATGTTCGAAGGTGATATCGAGATTTCCTTGATCGCTGTCGTAGAGGCAGAAGCTATCGCGAATACAACGGACGCGTGATATAGGAAGCGTGTCGCGGATGTAGAGAGTAAAGTTAGGCGATTTACTGATTGGCGAATAGTGGACGGATAGTTATATATTTCTGTAGACCTAAAGCAATCATCGGAGATTGTAGAAGATTTAGATCGGTGGAAATTAGTGTTACCGAAAGAATTACGGGGAGAGGCTCTGAGATAGGCGCATAACGAACCACAGACCGGACATTTCGGTGTCGAGAAAACATTTCAAAGATTAGCAGTTTGATATTATTGGCCCAATATGTTTCGAGATACCGCGGATTACATTAAGCAATGCGACACCTGTCAGCGTACGAAAGTAGAGCAGGCCGGATCCGCCGGTCTTATGGGTCATCAAGTAGTTGAGGGACCATGGACCGTAATCGCTGCCGATATCATGGGTCCGTTCCCCAAAAGTAAATCTGATTTCGCGTATATTTTGGTAGTCCAAGATCTGTTCACGAAATGGATTGAGTGTTTCGCGTTAAGAGCCGCGAATGGCAAGAAGATCTGCGAGGCTCTAGAGAAAGTAGTGTCGCGATGGGGAACACCGCGATTCGTGCTAACGGATAATGGGACCGAGTTCGTCAATAAAACGATGCAAGCGTTCGCTACCGAGCATGGGATTACTCACACTACCGTTCCGCCGTACCACCCGCAGGCTAATCTTGTGGAACGGGTTAATCGCGTTTTAAAAACAATGATCGTTGCCTTCCTGGAGAGAGATCATCGAGAGTGGGATAAGCATTTGAGAGACTTCCGTTCTGCATACAATACTGCTCATCACTCCTCGACCGGTACCTCCCAACGCTCTTAAATCTTGGTAGGGAATTGAATCCCTCGAACCTGTTGCGTGCGCAATGCGAAGAAGCTGCTGCGATCGAACCGAGAGATCCGGCCGAATGGTCAGAACGCATGAGAAATTTACAATCCTTACATAATTGCGTGTCAGAAAACCTCGAGCAGGCTTATCAGAAGCAGTCGTCGTATTACAATTTATGGCGGAGAGATATCGTATTTTAGGTCAGTAATCTAGTATTAAAGAGGCAGCACGTGCTGTCCTCAGCAGCGCAAAACATAGCTGCAAAACTGGCACCGAAATTCCATGGACCTTTCCGCGTAAATAAGATTTTGTCTTCGGTCGTGTACGAGCTCGTCGATTTGCATGATAATTTCGCTGGTAAAGTGCATGTAAAGAATCTCAAACCCTATCACCCTCCACGCTTCTAGATCGCTGCCTTAGGACCAGAAACCGGATATGGCCAACGATTACCGGCTTTTCAGGAGCCGGTACGCGGAACTGTTCCGCGAGATTGGAAGGCAGCACTCCTCCTTTTGGACTGAGTTAGGGGATCTGGTGGCTGGACACCTGAGGCGACAGTACACCACCCGGGGGGCGCAGGTACGGGAGTTCCCCAGTTCCACAAGGGAGCGAGGCGTGCAGACGGAGCGGACCTGGTCAGTAGACCAGGTCCTTAACGAGGTTTTCGGTCGGGACGCGACCGAAACAACGGAGAGCAGCACCCAGACACCCTCGCCAGAAGGGCGAGCCATTGGAATGCAGACGTTCCCGGTACCCCAAAGCGCAACGGAAACACAAACGATCCCCGACTACTGCACGCGAGAGACGCAAACGTCCTCTACATACCAGCGGACGGTAGGGACGCAGGTAGAAATCACCACCGGGTCTGTGGACGGGACCGCCTGACACGCCGGAGGGCCCCAAGCTACCGAGAGGACGCGGTAGCTGGCTACCGCGGTAGGGGGCACGATCGGTCCAGCTGAGCGAGCTGGTACCTATTTGGGCGAGGGACCTTACACCACGAAGGGAAGCCCTCACACTACCGAAGGAAGCACCCCCACCCTCGCTGCCGCGGAGGCAGTCGCCTCGTAGGACCGTTCGGAGGAGTCCCAGCCCCCACCGATCACCTAGAAAGACATCGGAGAGACGGGGTCGGTCTCCCGCCCGCCGAACCATCCGGAACACGTCGCGGGAGTGAAGCCAGCGTCGCAGGTCACCAACGAAAAGGGATGAACAAGGGCTATCAGAAAGGGCTCCCAACCGTCAGTTGCCAATGTCGTTGGCCCGAACACGCGGATCAACAGTTTGCTGGAATTGCCGCGCCACCGACCACAGCTACTCCGACTGTCCGCACCCCAGGGACAATCCATACTACTACGGGTGCGGTCGTCGGAGGGTAACAATGCGGACTTGCCCAGCTTGCGGCGAGGAGTGGCGCAATATGGGACCCTACCGTCCCGAACAGGGGCACCTGGGGAGCTGGGACCTTCCCTTCCCGTGACTCGCTGTCGTAGAGGACCTCTCCAAGCCAGAAGTCTTCTCCTATTTTTAATGTTCGTTCCTTCTCTTTTTCTGTCTCGTTGCCTATGTATAATAAAAAAGATTGAGGACCTACGGATTCTGAGTAACATTTCATTCCATCTAACTATACTCCCCAGATACTTGTATAGAGAAGAGATCTTTAGCAATTGCTGCGAGGTTATCTGCATGTTGCATGTTAACGTCTAAGTTTGAGACAATGAGTAAAGCGGCGAACTTCCGGAGAGAGTAGGCCTAAGTCGCTATCGACGGACATAGAAATTGCACTAATCCCAGACTGGTTGACTGATTCTAGAAGGATCGAGATGCTCATATATTGGTGGCTAACGACGTCTGTCGTTAATCAAGACCTCCTCGGTCCTCCTCTCGGGAAGGGGGAGTTGTGACGTGACGTTTTGTTTGTCCGTCACAAGGGCTGATAAGCCCGGCCGGGATCGGTCGCGCGGGCCTTCGCTATCTCGATTTAGGGAGAGACAGCACGGCCTGAGCGCGGGATCGGACGCGATCCCGCGGTTTTCGCTATTTTTATCGTTTCATATTTAGAGAAATTAGCTTAAGATTACGATGGCAAACATATACGGTCGACGGGATCTCATCCGGTGACGACAGGGAGCACACCATTAACTTCGAAGACGAGGGGAGGCCGGACACCGCAAAAAGTAGCACGCCCGGTAAGAGTCACTAAATTGTAAACCGAGTTACTGCATTTGAAGGAAGAACTGAAGCTGCCGCCTTTTTAATAATTACTATTCACAGGCTCGAAGGAAGCACTCAAAGGGAAAGCCACTCAAGCGCAAGGAGCGCGAGAGCCCCGAAAAGGAGCTACGGCACTGTATACGAAGCGCGGGCCCGAATTTCCTTACCGGAAAGAGCCCGATCGAAAAAGAAATCGACCGGAGATACATCCTATGAATAAAGGACAAAAAGGGCCGGATACATCCGTACGCTGCCGCAATCAATGTTTTCCGAGGCCTGAAACTAATAGGAAGCGAGCGAGAAACCGGGGGCATGAGATTAGAAGCGCGAAGGTCGCAAGGACTCTCAAGGCCGCGCCACGGCCCTGCGTAATCTGGGAGCGCCACACGTGGCCTTATCAAAAATTAATAAGCCGGCGTGTCTCCTGCGAGCCTTCCGTTCGTCACTGTTCGGCGGACCAGCGTATCGAGCAAAGGCCCTTTTTCGCTGCGTTTTTCAAAGAAGCTTCGAGAGCCGTTACTGGTGAGACCGACGTCGACTAATTGTGAAACCGCCAATTGCGAATGAGGTTCGAATGAGTCGCGCCCTTGAATCGTTGCTGTCGTAAGGTTTTCGTATCGATATTTTCCGTAATTTTGGTTATTACGAGTGATTGCGCAGTAGATCGGCGAAATGACTCATCCGAGCCGACAGATCCGCGTTAGTACTCTCTCTCCCGAGATCATTTGCCGCCGACAGTCAATAATTATCGCTTTCGTATCTATTTCGTATCTATTTCATTGTCTTTATTGTGATTGAATAATTTCTGTGTATAGCGAGCTCGTACACAAAACCGCTTTGTCTATTGCGCGTATCTAATGTTGTCTGTTCGTTCGTATTGCGCGTTAGTAAAATTATATGTGTCGCGTAAAATATTGTACGTTATCTCATCGCTTTCGAATATTCGCGTGAATCCGCGAGACTGTTATTTTCCGCGTTTATTATACGATATGATCTGTCGATGCCTTTAAGGCCGTTTTATCAGAATGTAATTCCGATTAAATATATGAGTTGTACCGCGAGATTAATTGATTATCTTTACAAATATTATTATTGCGGCGAATACGGTTGCTACGAAGCGCCTTTTATATTCCTTTTGCTATGGTGATTATTAGGCATTCCACGCGGGCGAGCGCAAGTTAATTGTCAGCCTACGAGATAATTTTCCTCGCTGCCGAGGCTCGGATAAGCCTCGAGTCGCGGTAAAATCGTATCCGCCGGAGAATTGACTTTCGGCTCGCGCGTGAAACCCGATACTCTTGCGCTCGATCGCGAGAAACCGTGCGGCCGATAAACATCTGGCCAGACTGTTACGAATTATATCTCTTCTTATTGTTCTTTTTATATTATTCTCTTCATTATCATTTTTCAATTATATTTCTTATTACTGTTTGTCATACACAGTTCTTTTCAATATTAATTGCTCTATCATATCATTCTTTTTCTCACTGCATAATTACTATATTATATTCTTTTCTCTTTATTTCTCTGTGCAAAATTTATTCGTGCCTCTCTCGATTTTCTCCCGTCCCGCCAGCAAGAATCACCCCCTCTACCACTTTCGTTGCTTGAGCCGCGTATTTTCCGTCGCGATTTTCAACCGATGCAGTATTTTCGATTTTCTTAAAGTTCATTGAAAATAACGGGCTGAGTAAGAGCCAAGGCGCTGTTGGGGGTGCGCAAATAATTCTTTTTTTCGGTTATTTAAAAAAAACCTTTTTATTCAGAACGAACGTAAGTTTCGGTCCTCCTATCGGACCATCATCAGCGGTGTCAATAATTAACTGTCAATGAACAAAAATGATAAAAGTAATATTACAGAAATTATAGTTATACAAAATAGTCTTTGACGGTTAAAATCTAATATAGCGTGGATAATTGGTTTTTTTATCGGCGTTTATGTTGCGGATTCTAATTTTTTCATGGAAATTGTTTTACATACATGAAATATTCGTGCGTTTTTTTTTCCCTTGGTCATCACGGACCTCACCATCTGTTAGACAAAATAATTCCTCTCCCGGTTCCAGTCGTGAAGGAAAAATTACCGTGGTTCTTAAGGGTAGTCGCCATTTTGACTGTAACTATGTAAGAGAAATAATTTATTGACTTTGATTGTTGATCGATATAATGGTGGAGAGGTGTCTTACTTCGTCGTGCTGTGATAGGACCGTGAGCCGTGGGAGACTACACACAACTATCGGTTAACATATGTCAAAATTTCGACGTCGCGTGACATTGTGCGTGCGTGTATAAATAATATGGATATCGAGGTGATTGTTTATCGATCGAATGACGTAATCCGGCGCGCGATAGTTTTAAATTTTTGGCATTCTTTCTACTGTCGTGAGGTAAGCCAGATGCATACTTTCAGTATCGGTTTGCAGATTGAGGCTGTTTTTTTGTCTCTTTATAAATATCATCTCCGACATCATACGTTTTCTGTATATATTTTCCTCATCCAGGATTTCCACCTCATTCCATGCGAATTCGTGACCATTTAGCCTGTGATCCGTGATGACAGAGTGCTGTGACGTTCTTTTATTAATGTGATTGCGATGCTCTGTGATGCGAGTTTTAAGTAGCCTGCCTGTTTGGCCTACGTACGAGGCATCACAATCTTTGCATGATATTTTATATACTAAGTTGTTGTGTAATTCTTTTGGTAAGGCATCTTTTTGTACGCGAATGTACTTCGTTAATTTATTCAAGCTAGTATAGGACAGCTTTGCTTGTATATCACGAATCACAGGTCCAAACTGCTCCGAAATTGTCGGTATGTACGGGATGTTGAAGTAATTAAATTTAATCACGTTGTTTATGTCAAAGGAATTCGTAATGCCCGAGTTGTCATTGTTCCTATTATGTAATGAAATAAATTTTTTTAGTCTTTCATTTAATGTCTCAAATGTGAATTTTAACGGGTAGCCATTGTTGAGTGTCGTGTTAATTACGAACTCCAGGTTTTTTTG
>CASCJU010000006.1:0-10328 GCA_949152495.1 Lasius fuliginosus | reverse complement strand
GTATTTTTCTCCGTTGCAGGAGATCGCTTCGCTCGAAATTAGCTTTAACGGTCGAACAAGTTCCCTTGCTTATACAACGTTTGAAGAGGAGTTTTATAAAGATGTTGTGATTATACGCGACGATTATGATTATAATAGATATATTTATATATTACGTGGTTCAACAAAAAATAATCTCTTCTTTTTCTAATAGAAGAAAGAATACGATTCCGACTTTTAAATTGCTCCATCACGTCATAATTTTGAGAATGTTGCCGCTACAGTTGCAAAAAAGCTATTTTAATATATTTTTACATATTTTTATGATTAAATATGAATTGCAAGAAAATAGTGAATTAGATCATTGAACATCTCTAAAATATTTTTCAACATGTTTATTCCAACTTGAAGGTTTTAGAGATCGCCAAATACGAATCTCATGTCAAAATTTACAAATTCAAAATAGCGAAATCAATAAATTATGTGGCAGTTTTTTTTAAATTCTAACATCCACTATATTGATTATAATACGATAAAATATATACGTTAAAATGGCTCTTTTTCGCAACTTTAGCCGCAAATTTCTCGAAATTATAACATGATAGAACAATTTAAAGAAACCGAGAATTGTATTCGACATAAAAAAAAGACAGCGGAAAATGATTACTCTCTTGCTCTTGCGATTTTTTCTTGTGTTATCAACTTGATTTAATCTTTCCTTCTTTTTATAGTTTTATTCTGGTATCTCATAGTTCGCGGATTGCGCGGATAAAACTTTGACATAACGGAGATGTATAGTCTCTAGTATCTCATAAAATTGTGGAATTAGAAGGAAACTTCCAAAGAAGCTTCTCTCTCGCTCGCTCGCGTATCTTGGTCAGTGATATCGGCAGGTCATCGTCAAGATATCTGGTCACCGAACTTTCGCCACGGGAAAACGAAAGTTTGACAGGGGGAGGGAGGCTTTCAACTGTGACGCTATACGTGCGAATATATCGCCGTGTTATGGTTTGGTGCTTTTGAACGGAAAGTTAAACACGGAGTGGCAGGCAAAGCGAGCGTACAAAGTACACTTTGCCTCCTATTAGCGGGATTAATAACTTCGCCGCAGCCCCTTCCATAGTTTAGTTAGGTTGCGAACGGAAAATTATAATCGCGCCGACGAAAAATCGCTCGATAAAACATTACCGTCGTTCTTCAATAATTGATCGTCGGCAGAACACAGTTGTATAAAAATGTGTCGTCGAAAGAATTCCCCGTATTTATGATCATATGACAGCTCGCGTAATGTAATTGAGTTTTGTCTCGGAATCCAAGTATCTCGTTGTTTTTTTTTTTTTTTTTTTTTCCTAAGATATGGAGCACTTGGACGAACGGAATTTGAGGCTTTATAGTTCCGAAAGTTTAGGATTAGTTTCCGATATACATAAAGTCACCACAGATGATACATACCAGGTGACTTACCGCCATGTCGAAAATACATCGTGGCCTATCTCGACTACCGTGCGTTTTGGAGAGCCGGGGTTAAGCGGTGTCACACAGGGCGGTATTGGCATGAATGTTTCATGAGGCCGTTCTCTCTCACACACAAACACACACAAACACACACATACACACACAAACAAACACACACACACACACATGCGCGCGCGGAATTGCACACGCACATGCGTAGCCGTGTTTGCCGGGATGGCAATCCGGCGAACGCGCGCCTAAATCATTGTCACCTCACTGATTGGCCGGTGTCCATGGTTCTCGTAAAAAAAAAGAGTCCCGACAGCGCTGACTCGTCGCATCTCGGCTTTTTCGTGCCTGGACGAACGTTCATTTGTATTTTACCGCGGAAATAGCGGAATCACGGAACGAGTGATGCGCGCGCGAGAGAGAGAATTTAATTCGCCTGCGAGAATTTGAAGAAATTATCTCGTTCTCTAGAGGATACGCCGATTAAAACTCTGTCGGTAGCTACAAGTGATATACGTTCATTCATCTTTCTCTAGTCCCTTGAAGAGAGAGAGAGAGAGAGAGAGAGAGAGAGAGAGAGAGAGAGAGAGAGAGTGTCCTCTTAAAAGGACCGATTGCTTTACAATATGTTTATTTAGTTGAGTTATTTCTTCAGCACTTCATTACTTTTATTTTTTTCTCTTTCTCTATATTACTCCTCTACATTTTACTTTCAGTTCGCAATAAACGCGCGTATGTGTGGGTGAGATCTTTTGTATTCACTTTTAAAAATAAAATAAGACTTGGTTCAAATTGCGTATAAAAAATATATGAAGCAAGATTTTTGAAGAGCGAAAAAAAGGAAATACTCTGAAAATTGTAAGCCGAGCGAAACCGGGCGAAAATAAACGATTAATTCGTATCGCTCGACGTGTTCCCGATCGACGACATTTTGGCAGTTTTAGGTCGACTGTTTATTGAAAATATGCCGGGCTGCGCGACGTCACGTCATCGGCACAAGCGAGATTGAAGACAAGAAAATTGATTTCGCGCGCTTTTGGCCGGGAAGGAAGGAAGCCGAATTCACACAAGAGTCTCGACACAAAGCCAACCCCGGGAATAGATTGCGCGAATCGCGCGCACCGTTGCAAGCCTTTTCAGAATACTACCTTCGGAAGTACTTTTGAGAAGGATACGGGACCGCTGTTCCTGACAACTTGCGCCCGCGCGCGCGAAGCTTGGTGAACAATGAAAGGATGTTGAAATTTGCGCAGGCAGGTATATACACGAGAGTACAACGAGATCTGTCTTGTGATATCGTGGAAAGTTTTCCTCGAAGTTAACCTCATCCTTATCGCGCGGTTTGTGCACCGAATGCAACCCTTTTAATCCTTAAAAGCCAACATTAACATTGAAAACACTATACATAAGGATCTAACGCTCAGTATAAAATATGCAGGACAATTCGAGATGTTTTCGATATATATATGTGCTTTAAATATGTATACAATCAATACAGAAATATAGAGTGTAAAAATACTGAATGTTCTTTTAACAGCAGTTTCTGTGGCCAATTCTCTTAAAGAAGATGTCGAGACATCAATAATTTTTTAGTTACAAGCGATTGAAAAATAATGGCTTTCCGCAAGCTAAACTTTGTAAAATTAAAACGTTAATAAGACTACATTCTTCATTTAATTTCAAGTGGAGTTTACTTTAACAGAATTTTAATCCACTTTAATAAATTTTTTATTTGAGATTTAGTTACGAAGATATATGATAAAAGAAATTGGAAAATGATGACAGAAAATGAAGACTTCCCTCTATTAATCGATATATAAAGTTCAATCAATATATTATCTTTATCAAGAAGATTTTAGAAAAAGATCCGATTTTGACAATTGTTGCATAAAAATAAAATTTTTCAACGCGAATTGACGCTACTAAAAACGAGGATTTATCTTTAAACAAAATTGAACTTAATATCAATGTAAAAAGATATTCGCTTTAAATTCGACGAGGAAGGAATAAAAAAATTGGATGCGACCGTTTATTTCGCATCGCCTAAAACGATCCGAAATTGCAGATCCGGCCGATTGATCTCGGATGAATATTTAAGCCTGTGGCACGCTAACGTATCCTTTCTGCTGCCTTATTTCCCCTTGATCGTTATCCTCTTGCACACACGTGCGCGCACGACACACACACACACACACACACGTATATTAAATCTGTATCGCCAAAGAGAGAAATTTCCAGCAACGTCGATAACATTGATAACTTTTCTCATGCCGTTCCTAAATCTGTAAATTTATCAGAGGCCGGAAAAAATCGCAGAAATAATACAAAGCGATAGTAATTATAAAATACATTTTACAGTAAATTAAAATATGATGAGTTTAATTATGTAGGCGCGATGTGTAATTTAAATCGCGTTCGTTTCACCTTGCTCTACGTCGTTATTTAACGTTGAAAATATTCAGCTTACACCATTCTCTATAGCCTCGAGAGTCCTCCTCGCTCGTACGTTTGCGAACTTTTTCCTAGAATTTTTACGCCTGTTATATATCGCACTGGTATATCGTCGCACACCTAAACGGCGAGCCGCTTCGTACGTCATGCAAATTAAATTTTATCGGCCAAGTTTCAGCCGCAGGAGATATTAAGCGCGCGAGTCTATGCGCAAATTACATCCGATAAACGCGTTTAACATTTTTTCGCAACAAGCCTCTCATCTATTTCGCTAAAAAAAAAAGAAGAAAAATTCACGACAATTCACGGCAAAAATACACGGCAATCTTTTTTTTGGAAGAAAGGAGGGATGGAACACGTGATATATGCGTAATAAACGTATTCTCGATAATTTACCCGAGTACAACATTACAAACAATCGCGAATATACAAGTCTTTATAAGAGCGGGTATTATTGCTGGAAAATAATTAACAAATAATAATTAATTGCATAAACTCTCTCTCTCTCTCTCCCCCCCCCCCCTCTCTCTTCCCCCCGTGCAACACAAATATGTTTCTCATGAAATTCTAGCCATCTAGTTTAAAGTTTTGGAAATACCGCCTCTCTAGAACAATCCGTGATATTATATAGAATTGTTTGCGTGTGTATATTTCTCTCAGAACGCTAAATGTAAATGTCAGAGCGCAATTAGACGCGTTTTCTGAAAATGTATGTTACGTTGAGACTTACGATAATCTATCAACGTATTATTTTCGTGTATTATTGCATTAGATTTTATTTTTATCTGATATTATCTATTTTTTTCATCAAAACGTCATAAAAAGAGGATAATCAATGATAATTCTGTGAGTGAGAGACCAAATCATGAATAAAACATTTGTTCTCCAACTTTCAAAAGTCATAGAATTAATTTTGTTTTTGTTGCAAAGTATTAATCTATTTTTTATGATATATTACTTCGCTTTTTACACCGCGTAGACAAAATGTGGTGAATCTTGAACGCTTTCTAGAATCGTGGTTTTTTTCATAACACAACTCCGCTTAACGAAATTGATGCATCAAAGTCATTAATTGTTTAATTGTTATTCTAAAAATCCTTCCTAAAATTTTATTCTAAAATTGCACAACCGTGTGAATCACATCTAACGGTTCTAGTTTATGGAATTCGTTAGCCGATTTCCGCAAATGGTAGTTCCCAGTCGCCGCATTGTTAAATCCATGTGAGCTTTCGAACGGCATAAATCGCATTCCCGAGGGGTATATCATAGTACGCGGCCAAACACAAAGGACGTACACACGACGAATCGTCGAGGTGTGTGTTGGGGGATATTCTCAGAATGAAATATATTCAGCTACTGGGGAAATATACTCGGCACGAACTTCGAGGAAACGAGTTGCAGATCGTCGCGTCGCGCGACTTATAAAATTATGACAGAACATCAATTCTAATCGAATGATCAGAAAATACCAGATAAACCGTTGATTTCTCAGATATTTTACCAACCGCCATAACTGATGACAAGATCGGGATGGTATATCGCGTTCTTTATTAACATATCTCTTTATTCTTCAACGTAAAAAAAGGGATGAACGAATAGTAGAACGAATGATATGCAGTCATATACATCAGATTTCACATATGCAGTTATGAATATCTTAAAAAGAGGTGTGCAGCAGTATCTCTCCCTCTCCCCCCCCCCCCCTCTCTCTCTCTCTCTCTCTCTCTCTCTCTCTCTCTCTCTCTCTATGTGTCTTCACCCATGTGACGGAATATTATGAGTATATTTACAAAAAAGAACTAATAAAAGTCCCAGCGATCGAAGTTTCAATTGAAACAAAACGGTATAACGACATATCTCGATTGAGGTATTTTCAGAAATAAAATAAACGCGTCGTGCACCTCATCATTTGGATCGGTATTACGTCACGAAGTCAAGGAAACGGCGATAGGCCGTCGCTACGCTGAAAAGAGAAAGGAGCAAGACAAAGACGGAGAAGCGACAAGGGAGAAAAAAAGAGAAAGAGAGAAAGAGAGAGAGAGAGAGAGAGAGAGAGAGAGAGAGAGAGAGAGTGAGTAAAGAAGGGTAGGAGAAGGGGGTGAAGAGGGGAGCGGGCGCGAGAGAGATGTGACGCGTGGCATCACGTGGTGTATTGATCGTTGCGCAGCATCCACGAGAGCCATTCCGGCTGCCAACCTTCCTACCTACCCCAAGCATTACCCCTTTCCCTCGCGTCCCGTCTGCAGTCGCTTCGCCTCACCCTTGTCCTCCCCATCCCTCTCACCCTCTCCATTCACTCGCCCCTCTTTCGTCCCTTTGCCCTCCGCGCCCGCGCCACCATTCTCCGCCGACCTCCACTTCTGCAACAAACCCCTTGCGCCCTTGCGTTCCCTTCCCCTCGACCCCGCGCTCCTCGACCCCCTCTTGACGAAACCCCGTCAGACATCCATCGTCGTGTATCCAGCGAGTTAATTATTAAATGCATCGTCGTGCCTACCCCCACTTTGCAGCGCACACCCTCTTTTTACCCTCACATGAAGTCTCTCTTCTCTCTCTCTCTCTCTCTCTCTCTCTCTCTCTCTCTCTCTCTCTCTCTCTCTCTCTCTCCCTGCCCCCCCCCGCCATCCCACCCTGGAGACAAGACACGGTTCATCTAGAATTTTCGGCTGGCGCTCCCGTGATTCGCGGGTTTAACATCAAAGCGAGTGTAAAATTGCTTTCATCACCTCTCAACTGCGGTCCTGAATTCTGTCAAATGTTGTATGTATTGTTAGATTTTTTTTATAATTTTCTTACAATTCCTATGCAAGGAACAGTGTGTCTCAGATATGTCTATAGACGAAACTCTAGATAACAAAATTTAAAAAACACAGTTCTCTTTTTACATCTATACATCTCCATTTTTCACAAAATTGAAAATTTAGCAAGAGTTTGCTTGCTCGCTCGTCAAAATTGACAGGATTCAAGATGACATTGCACAAAATTGTACAGTGTAATATTTTTTTCCAGCGATTTATTCTATTTTCCCAAAAGGCGTAGTATAAGCACGTCAAAAGCAACGTCAAAAGTTCTGCTGACGGGAAAGAATGGAAAATAATCCGACATTTATCGTCGCGCACGTAGACAGTGAACTATTTAACATGTCAACTTGCCTTAGGAAGTCCACGATACAACTTCGTGTTTTATTCGCGATACAACTTCGATTGTTCAGCGTCTAGTAAGTATAAAAGTATACGAATGATATAGCTTTATAACAAAGCTTTCTAGCAAATGGATTCTTTTATTCCGAAAAGCATTATATATTCAAACGTTATTAGATACGACCAGGTAGAAAGTGTGATTATGTACTTCTTCCATATATTGCATATCAAATGTAAATAATACGAATATTTTCCTTTTTCGATTAAAAATGGAAATGCGATAAGTAGCGACAAATTTAATCGCCGTTAATATTATAGCGCGACATTAAACTCGCTGTAAACACTTTTTCGCAACCGCGGTATATAATATCGTCGCGCTAGTTTAAATGACGAGTATTGACTTGACCCGATTTCGACGGAAATCAGGGGATGTATTTACGTGAAAATGTACGTCGCCATCCACGCGCGAAACGGTCCAAACACGGGAAGCGCGATCGCGTATGAATTTTCGCACCACGTGGAGAGACAGAGATAGAGATAGAAAGAGAGAATGAGAGAAAGAGAGAGAGAGAGAGACACGCAGAGTCGCAAATTAATTTTAATCACAACGCGCGACACAAAACCAAATCCTCGTCGGCGATTAGTCATCGAGAAATGATTATCAATTTTAACGCAATAATACTAATTTTTATTAATTTTTCTATTTTGTGGATGTATAAACTCTTGCGTAGAATTGATAGCAAAATTAGATATTATCTGTCTGTAACAGTCATATAATGTACGTGTTAATTGCGGAAGAAAATAAAAAATGTATTTGGATTTTGTATCCGAAAGCAATGATCACATACAGGATATCCCAAAATTATCAAACATTCTTTAAATAACAATTTAATTTTTTCATTGGAAGTCTATTTCAACGAAAGTATGGAATAAGATCGTCATTTATTGCATTTTTCCTATCATATATATATATATATATATATATATATATATATATATATATATATATAACTGAGCTTCAAATTAAAATTTCATTTTCAAATCAGAATAAACTCTACGTGAGATCAACTGAAGAATGTAATTTTATTATTATTTTTTTCTTTTTACTCTCCAAAGAGTTTAGTTTCCAAAAAGCCTTTTCTTTTCAATCGCTTGCTAAAACTCGAAATTATCGATGCCTCGATATTTTCGCTAAGGAAAAATTGAATTCAAATTAGCCAGAGAAAATCTGTCATTAAAAAAACATCCTACGATTATGAGACATTATGTGTGTGTGTGTGTAGCGTTTAAATTTCGCTACCTTATTATATCGCGGCGTCAATTGTGGCGTATCGTCCGTTTGATAATTGCGAGAGCTATAGCTGCGCGTTTTAGGTCAAACAGACGCCAATAGGGAACACACGTCAACTACAGGTCATCGGTGTACATGGACGCTCTTACCGAGAGCTACTAATCAAAGTGCCACAACATTGTGTATCGCACCGCGTTGCAAGAACATTACGCCTCTCTCTCTCTCTCTCTCTCTGATGCGGCCGAAATGGCCGAAATGTTGCTCGTCACAGAGACGATAATATGGTGTAGCCTCATCATTGCGCGCGCATTGGTAAACATTAAATTCGTCGTAACGACTCGCTGCGAGTCCATTTGTCCGATGTTTAGAGATGTCAGATGGATCTTATCAAAGGTGCGTCTCGCATCAAAGCTTTCTACTCTACTAAAGCTACTCAAACCTTTCGCCAATTACGCGACAGCTATCATCAATCATACGGCGGGTATCGTCGCTCTTGCCAGAGCAATTTGTTGAGACTGGACGTGGTCTCTATTTGTGGAGAAAATATGACGATATCATGATAGCAGCATGATAGTTCAATGAAAGGAAACGAATGAAAAGGAGAGAGCATATTAAATTTAACAACTTGACGCATTAGTAATATTAAATCAGTTTTTAAGATTAATAAGGTTAAAGAGGCGAGGAGAGAAAAGCCTCTTTTCTAATTGAAAATAAAAATTTCTTTTCAATGGTATTTAATATAAATGGTTTATAAAAAAATTCTTGATTAACCTGTGATAAAGCATAATATAAATCTCTATCACGACTCAAATTTTCAAAATAATCAAATATCGAAAAAAAAAAACGATCCTAGAATAATTTTAATCCGCTAATCCTTATAACAGATCGTGCGCATTTTTATAAGCATCAAATATCTATAAAATAGAAATTGTTTTTGTCCTTTGAATGAAATGATTTACAGAGCTATCGCAAATTCTTCTTAGCAATCTTTCGTGGAAGAGTAATCCACGTAAGCCAGAAGACTCGATAGGAGAGGCAACAGCAAGTAAACTTCTGATTGATTGCAGATACGTGTATACAATAAAAACGAGAAATAAAACGCGCGATCAAGGAGCGCGTCTACCGACGGGAGATGGACGCGATGCGGACTTCCGGTAGAACAAAGAACGAAGCCGGTTACTCACCCCCTCGGGCCGAAAGCCCTCTTTGCTAGCTCCAGCTTGAAGACACTCGGTCAAGAAGCAGCGGAAGCTCGAGCCTCACCTCCTTATGACGACGCCTGCAACGAGAGAAGGGCAATACGGTCTCCAGATCCAGCAGTCGTAGTTTTCTTCTCACTTTCGCGACACTGCCGTTGTTAACCGTGCTTTCTTATGTGACGGGGAGAAGCGGAAAGGGGTTAAAAGAAAAAAGGAGAGAAAGAGAAACGATCGGGATTCTCCTGCGAATTTACTCAACGGACCGTGACAAGACTGCAAACGCGTTCGATCGGAAACAACGTCGGTCGATGGAGACAACAATCTCGTACGTGTCTCTTGAGAGAGAGAGAGAGAGAGAGAGAGAGAGAGAGAGAGAGAGAGAGAGAGAGAGAGAGGGAGGGAGGAAGGGGTTATTGCGGGGGAATAAACTAACTTTAGAGTTAAGGATCCCAGCGAAACGGAAGAGAAGACAACGAATGAGCGAACGCGCGAGTACGATGCATTTTGCGCGTGTCGAAACTGCTTCGCGCGGATGAGGAACACAGGCGAGGAAGGGAACAATGATCTTGGACACGTTGCCAGAAAGAATTCTGGCGACCAATCGCCATTCGTAGAATTTACCTCCCCTGATGAATAGAGATATCGCGCTGTCTCTCGGCCAACTGGGGCCACCCGAGGATGACGCTAATAGATCACTTAGATAGAGCATCGAACGTCGATTGAAGCGCTTAATGTCGGGGTTGCGTGGCTAACCGTGTTCTTTAATGACGCGCTGCTACTCATCTATCGATGATCGGACGACCT
>CASCJU010000005.1:0-14990 GCA_949152495.1 Lasius fuliginosus | reverse complement strand
AATTTCCTCGCCTGCATCCGGACGACGAAAAACCCTTACGTTTAGAAAACCTTACCAGGCATCCCCTCTTATAGAAAAAACCGTGATAATAAAGAGGCTCGCCGCTAACACGCGCGGGCCAGTCGATCAGTAAAATTCGCGAAATAAAGAAGAACCAGTTAATCGAAAGATAATCGCGACTGTGTTACAAGGAGGGAGACAGGAATACGCTAAATAAATTAATAACAACTGTATGTAAAGATTAAATTTCATTTAATAAAAATATAGACGAATCAAATAAAAAGGAAAGGCTGAGTGGACCTAGGGATCCTAATCCCTATTCCTGCACGTGATCCCGATACAACGTTTGTGTCCCCGCGACACAACACCTCAAAGAACAAGCATCTATATGGTTCAAGATACAAGATTTCGAATACATCGAGGATGCGAAGGAGAAAGGACCCCGCACAAAACCAATGGAAAAGTAGGACCAGTCAAATTAGCTGAAATTTTAATATGATGAAGTTCAGACTGTCCTGATCAAAAGTCTCAATGGCCGCAAGTTCAAAAAATGCCCAGTTTCTGAGATACTTGGACTCAAAGTGTTGAAATCGACGATGACGGTTCATGAATGAAAAAGCCCTATTTTCAAAACTTTGCTACACATCTGAAGGTTCTTCTGATATATCAGATGTATCAGACAGTTTTAGGATGGTCAATATGTTTGAAGATATACATACATTTAATATATTCATATATAAGTGTGTATGGCAACGATATGTCAATAGTAATATCTATAAGTACTTTTTTTGTAGCTAAGAATGTGCTCTATCACATAGTATTATTGTGCTTTTTTTATCTGTAATAGTTTCCATTGAAATAAATAGGAGGCATTAGTTTCGGAGTGCTCCTAATAGATGGATATACCTAATGGTGTATATATTTTCCCAGATACGCCTACTAATACTCATCCATGGGTATACATACATACATATATAATATATATATATATTATATATGTATGTATGTATACCCATGGCGGTCTATATATATATATATATATATATATATATAGAGCGCCGTTCGGTCGGAATAATTTTGGCTGGATTCCGGGAGTGAGTGCAACTTGATTATCGGTATCGGGACGGAATTCTATAAATGGTAGGTTCAAACAAGCCAACGGTCTAAAATTGCGACTCGCCGAATAATTGACCGTACTACACGCGTATTTTCCGATACCGCTACGCTTGCGCTCGATCGCGCCCAACCCTTGCTACCGATAGATGAGTCGGTCAGTCTTGTACGCTTACTTGTATATCTTGTTCTATTAATTATATTTAATACTTTCATTTTATTTTCGGTGTGTTTGATTATTCTGTAGTTACAGGTCGCCTTGTCTCTCTCGATTCTCGATCCCGTCCCGCTCTAAAGAACCGCCCCCCTCTACTAATTCCGTCAACTGAGTCGCCGGAGAATTACCGTCGCGATTATTTACCCGATGGATTTACGAGTTTTCGAGCATATATAGAGTGGCGTGAATGTACGCGCCTGGCGCCCAACTTTTGATGTCCATGGAATGGTGTGACAGAATAAAATCGCGGTAACTACTTAGTCGCGCCGAAGGTGTGCCGTCCGATCCAACGACCGCGCTTCCGATCCGCTGCTAATAGCGTTAAAAATAAAACGGTCACAATATACAGGGTGTCTCAGTCCACCTGTACCAGCCGAATATCTCGAAAACTGAGCGAGACAGACAAAAATGTTTCAGACAAAAGTTGTAGGGTTTCAAGTAACGCATTACGTAGCAGTATCAGTACGACCTTGAATAGCACCGTCAAGGTCACATAAAAATCACTTTGAACTTTTTAAATGGAACCCCCTATTTTTCATTACATATTCTTGTAGCTTACCTCGAGAGCTTTCCAAAACACTATAATTAAGTTATTTTTTATTAAGTACTTTTCGAGTTATAAGAATTGAAGTTTACAGTATTTTGACATAAAATACAAAATATCATGAAAAACATTCAGTTTTCGGTAATCTTATCTTAATACTTTTATGCATAGAATAGTAAGATCAATTAATTGGTGTAAAAAAACACATAGTTGCTGTTAAGAAAAAGTATGTAATTTGCAACATGCAGCTGCATACTTTTTTTTAAAGCAATTATGTGTTTTCTTTACACTAATTGATTGGTTTTATTATTCTATGCATAAAAGTATTAAGGTAAGATTACCGAAAACTGAATGTTTTACACGATATTTTGTATTTTATGTCAAAATACTGTAAACTTCAAGCCTTATATCTCGAAAAGTACTTAATAAAAAATAACTTAATTATAGTGTTTTGGAAAGCTCTCGAGGTATGCTACAAGAATATGTAATGAAAAATAGGGGGTTCCATTTAAAAAGTTCAAAGTGATTTTTATGTGACCTTGATGGTGTTATTCAAGGTCGTACTGATACTGCTACGTAATGCGTTACTTGAAACCCTACAACTTTTGTCAGTAGGTATAATAGGGGAGTTCTAACGCTGGTCCTCTGAGGGGAGCGCGGGGCGAGGGCAATCGGCAGCGCGGGAGAATGACGTCACGCGGGCGGGGGACGCTTATCGTTTCGGTTTCGTCGGAGTGGGGGGGGGATTTGGGTCCGACGCTGTTATCGACGAACAGATGTTTGGCAGCTTTGTACCCTCGCGGTATCTCTTCTATTTATAAATAATAAGATATATTTAAAAATAATAGATATGTTTATAACAATTTCTTATGAGAAAATTTATGAGAAAAAGATGTGCAGGGATCTCAACGCTTCGGTTATCGACGAACATGTCAGGACATATGTTTTTTCAGCTGTAAACAAAATAGCGCCGATGTTCGGCAGCTGTTGTATCCTCGCGGAAAATCTCCCATAAAACGAGAGCGAAACATCTTCCTTAATTATTAAGGAAAGAATGCAACGCATCAGCGCTAACGTTTGGCTGCTCAAATTTGTGAATCTGTCTCCGCGTTAGAACGTATTCAGCAGTCATCGTGTACAGTGATAAATAAGTGAATATACATATCGGTGAAAGATGGCTCCTTGTTGCAGGCTTCCCGTTGATGTAAGTAGTGCAAATTATTTATAATATTTTCTCTATTGTGTGCAGGGGCCTAATGGTTATATATTTTAATTTTTTTCAGTTGATCAACGAGCAAAATTTGGATTATGATTTGGATTATGATTTAAATTTTCTGCTAATAGTAGAGGAAGGGATGACCGATGGGGAATGGACGCGGATGGTGCGCTATAATGATCGATATTGGTTCGATTACATGTGGGGTGACACCGAAGACGCCCGCGAGTGGGAGCGTAGTAACCCATCGATGTGGGATAATACTTTTGCCCTTCGAGAGCTCTTTGGGTTGGAGCCATATCTCGAAGATGTAGTCGAAGATTGGAACTGGTAAGTATTTCAGAATGAATTTAAATTTTTCAAATTTTTAATAAAATTTTTTTTCTGTATCATGCAGAAGCTCCACCGCCTCGCGATCAGCCCTCCAGTGCCCCGCACCGTGCCATCCTGCCCCCTTATATTTCTTATTTTTTAATTTTTTCTTATATCTTTTTTCTATTTTTTTTTATTTTTTAAATTTACACACACACACACATTTATTTTGTAAAAACATACACACATTTTATGATTAAAAATATTATATAGAAACATGTTTTTTAATTTACTTTAGATTAAGATGTCCTTCCTCTCCCCTCACCACATCATTATTAAAATATTATCATTAAAAAAAAAAGAATATATATATATAGTTAAAAAGTATTAGAAAATTATTTTAAAAAATTCTCTCTCGCGCTCTCATTTACCGCGTCATCTTTTGCGTGCGCTCTCCTTCACCTCGTCATCTCACGCGCTATCTTTCTTTTACATCTCTCTCGCTTACATACGCCTTGTGCTCTCCTTCGCTGTATCATCTCTCGCGTGCTATCTCTTTCTCTCCTAACGTTACGTCTCTCACGGTTCGTAGTGTCGTGCTGTCTCTTTCTCTCCTAGCGTTACCTCTCTCCTAACGTTACCTCTCTCATGGTTCGTAGTGTCGCGCTGTCCCAGTCTTTCCTAGCGCTTACTCCCTCGCTCTCCCTAGTCTCGCGCTATCTCTCTCTTTCATACACTTTGCCGCGACATCTCTTTCCTCCGCGTGCGCCTCGTTCTTTTTTCTTCTCTTTCATGCTACCTCTCTTGTGTACACCTTGCGTTGAGCTACGTATGAGAGCTGGGACTGCTTATGGGTAGGAGAAAGAAGAAGCGTGCAAAGAAATTTTCATGATTTAGATTTAAAAACTCTTTATTTTTTCTCTTTTACATTTCTTTTTTCTTATATATTGTGACTAAAAACTAAAGCTGTCAGCTCGCAATCGACGAGTTGATCCTTGTTAAAGGCGTCGTCTTTTCACTCACTTCCTGTATATGAAAAAGTACATATTATAGTTTTCTTAACATAGATTTTTATAAAACTCAAAAGACTCACGTAAATACCGATAGTATTATCAGTAGTGTTAAAGCCGATAGCTTTTACGAGTTTTATAAATGAGTAAGTTTTTAAATTTTTTAAATTTTTTAAATTTCAAATTCTTTATCACCTGTTTAGTTTTTAAATTTTATATATATATATATGTATAGTTATATATATATATATATTTCATAAATTACATTCATGTTAAATAGCAGAGAGAATTTATAACAGTTCTTATCAGACCAATTGCATTTTATTTTAATTTGCTGAAGTTGTTATCAGCGATATCGAAACAGATATTTTTTAAGCGATTGTTATCGATAAGTATCTCTATAACGGCAGAATAAATTGTATTTTTGCCATTAAACATAGCAGTAAGTTTACTATTGTAGTTACATATATTGTTAGTTATGTATAATATACAAACAAGACGTCTATGAAAAATGCACATATATCTTATGGCTTTAATTGAAAAGCATAATTAGTGAATTAAATTTGTAATTTTGTAACTAAATTGCATCTTTTTTCGAGACATCTTATATGAAATAATTAAAGTCATTTTATTATTAAATCGCCAAAGGTGCAAAATAGTTATAATATATGTATCAATATATTAATTATCAGAAGTCAACTGTGATCGCCAAAAGTGCAAAATAGTTAAGATTTGACATATGATACAAGGTCATTCAAAAGTGCATAAAGAAACTAAATATGTTAAACCATACATACGTTATATATTAATTTTTCTTATCTTTAATGCCATATTTTTCTCGGAAAAACAAAACCTTGTACGAAAAGGTATTATTTTATATATTTCACTTATTTTTTTCACGAGGAGGAATTGTCTCCTTGCTACTTATATTATGATTTTGAACGTATCATATAATAAATATGAATATATGTTGTAACATTACCCATAATATAATTACTACATTATTATAATAATAAAATAATTATGCTCATTATGCAATATACCAATGTGCATAAGTAACAAAACAATTGGTTTAATTATCAAAAAACTTGCAACGAGAATCTTTCTTCTTGTAATAAATGGTCATTTCTATAAATATTATGCTTATTTTTGCTGTGTATTTTTGCTGTACAAAACTAAAAATAAATATGCATAATGTTTTATAAATCATAAAATTTTATTTATATTATTAGATAGTAGCCCCGAAAACACTAACTCCCTGCTGCATTTTATTGTCATTCGATTCGATAATTGACGCGTCTACAATTATTTAATCGTAAATCTTTGAATTTTTTCAAATGAGACTAACATATTCTTTGCGAAACGTTTTCGAGGTTATATTACGAGTATTCAACATTCGACATTACCGTCACTTCTCATCTTAATGTTCATTTAATAACATGTTTATTATATATATTATATTTATTATGTATATTATATTTATTATATATATTATATACAATTAATACAGTTTGTAATATACAATCATGTCTTCACACACAGACACACACACGCATGCATCTTCACATATACACACACACACACGCACGACTCTCTCTCTCTCTCTCTCTCTCTCTCTCTCTCTCTCTCTCTCACTCACACTCTCTCTCTCTCACACACACTCTCTCTCTCTCACATGCATACTATTTCACTCTCTTTCTTATTATGATACACACAAACTCACTCACTCACTCAACAACACATATATACACATTTATACTTTAAGCACTCTAGGCAGTGGTGCAATCTCGTGTCGAAAGTCGCAATCGTACATTGGACGATGACGCCGACCACCACGTTTCTTAAATGATGAAAATTTCCACATCTAGACTTTACGTCGTAATACCTCTGCTTATAGAATATGTAGAGCGAAAATAAAGACACTTTCTTTATGTAATTTAAACCTAAGCTATCGATTGAGCCTAGTAAGAACTCAATCCGTTCAGCGGTTATTGAGGTCTAATAATCTTGAGTACTCTCAACTGGCCGGCTCGCGTAAAGATACACGGAGTGCCTTGCTGCTGCTGCGCGATACTTGGCGCGAGACACTACCGTGTCTCTTGATATTGGTGCTGTTGGCGTTACGTACGTCGGCGGTGCTGATGGTGTTGGCATTATGTACGTCGACGGAACCAACGCTGCTGGCGTTACGTACGCCGATGATGGATACGAAAAACGACTGGCATATATCCTCCGCCGCTCCTTATTTACCGCCCGCCGTACCGCTTCGTTGACACGCTAAAACAGTGCTGTGACACAGTATATCCAGTAGCGCAACTCTCTGTCGGCACCTTTGAAGTTAGTGTTGGCCAAAATGGAGTGCGCATGCGCGAAATAAGCGAGTTGCCCGGTAACGCCATCTAAACTTTTCTCTCACTCACTCTTGTTTGTTCTCTTTCTAACTCATTCTCTTTCTAACTCATAATCATTACTTAAACGTCAGAATAATATAATTGAATAAAACTAATACAAAATACAAAAGAATTATAAATTATTATAATAATACGTTACAAAATGAATAAAAATTTGTAAAGCGTATCATTAATAATGCTATATATAATAATAAAATGTAATGTTAAAATAGGCAACGACAAAAAAATGAAAATTATTAATTATATATATTGTTATAAAAAAATTAATTGTATTAGTTATGTATTATTAATTATGTATCAAAATAATAAAATAATATTATACAAAATATATACATATATAAATAATAATTTAATTGCACGGTAATAAAAATAACAAGGAAATTAATGCAATATTTTCATAAAATCATATTTATTAATATCATATATTTTTGTTTAATGTTAATATGAGATATATGAAGGGGGGGGAGGATATAAAATTTGTATATACCTAATATCTCTATTTTTTCTTCCAAATTCTTTACTTATCCGTACCTCAGCTACTCGATCCACCTCGGTACGAGCAAGAAAGAACATCAGAAGAGCAAAAGAGATTTTCATATAATAATTAATAATATCATACATAGTAAAAATACATAGTAAAAATACATATGTATAAGAATCTATTATATAAAATATTTTTTATAAAAAATATGAGAAAATTAATTTTAATTATCGCTTTGTATACTTACTAATTATTCCAAATTTACGTGAGAATTGTCGCAATCTATATAAAAAAATTTTATAAAAATTAATACTTATTTTATTAATGCATAAATTATTAATGCACACAAAAAATACATATATAATAAAAGTAAATGTATTGCAAACGTATTAATAAGAAAAGTTAGAAATTAGTAATAAAGATACACTCAACACACACAATATTAATAAGAACTTAAACGCATAAGACATTAAAGCATTAGAAACGTAGAACACACGCAATAAAAAACAATACATATATTAGTAATAAACACACAATATATAAAAGGTCGCAGAAACATCATGCATGTAATATTTAAAACTATTTAAAAAAACATTTATAAGTGTAAAATATTTAAAAGTTTTCTGTTCTTTCTTGAACTTTTTTTACATGTTTTATTATGTTGTGATAATGTATAATAAATACGCATGCGTAAAAACAATTTTATAAGAAACTCAAGTGGAAAATCTGGACATGGTGGTTCAAAAATTATTTCTTGTGCAAGTTGGTATAAATAAGCCCCAAAATTTTTTTTATAACAATTAATTTCAAAGTTCTTTACAAAGATTTCTTCCAATTTATGAATATATTCACAAAAATTATCACTCGGAATATTTAAATTTCCAAAAACATTTTCTTCATTTGAATAAACACGAAAAGAACAATATAATGTTGTGTTATCTATAATTGCTTCTTTTTCTTTTATATAAACTGCGCACGTTTCGCATGAGTGCATTTCTGTGTACTTTTTAATTAAAAATCCGCATACATATTTAAATGCATTTTCCTCTGACAGATCCAATGTGTAATAATCATGAGTGGGAATATTTAAAATTACTTTATCTACTGATGAGGAAAGTGATGCAGATTCATTACACGATGATTCATATAAATTTAACATTTCATCTGTATCCTGTTCACAATTTAATGAATCTAAATGTTCTAAAAATTTTAAAGCAAAAAGTTTTTTAAAAGCACGTGCAAACTGTATTGGCGTACGATTTAAACAATTACCGCCTTGCTGCCAAATAGAATCGAAAAAATTTTTAATACAATCTTGATTCAATCTACGTGTTCGAAGAAACGAGAAATCATAAGATTTTAATATTTCCCATAATTGTTGTACACTTTTAATCGTGATCTGCCAGCATTTCATGCATTTAACGCTTACAGAAGAACCATTTTTATCAATTACTTTAATACTTTCTATAAAGTGTAACATATCTTTTAAAAATTGAATGTTTTTCGCTTCCGTTAAAAACTTTTCCATATTCTTTTGGATTAACTATAGACGATGAATTTAATACATCAAACAATTTATCAAAATGATCAATTACATCTATAGTTCCAATTGCTTCACTTGGAAGAAAACCGGAAGACATTTGCGTACACATACCCGCAGCTACATGATTGCTAAATACTTGGACTACATATTTAACTTTCATTCTTGCAAAATTATTTGGTTCGATATGATAACTAGATAATTTAGGGGCTACTTTTATCCATTGTCTATTATCTCTGTTATAAAACTCTACAATATGCGTCCATGAAGCTATTTTATTTCCACCTACTTGAAAATTATATTTCAATAAATTATTTCGTGTAGCTTTTATTAAATGCGGAGTATCAACTATATAAAATACCTTTTCATTTCCGACAAAAAATGTGGAATTATCCGTACTAATACCTAACTCACGAGATAATTGTATAAAATTTGACCTCATGTCAGTAACCAACGCATGCACTTTAATACTATTATTAGTTAATTTCCTTATTATATTAAAAATAAGTTCTTTCAAAAACTTGCTTGAACATGCATTTTCTACAAAACAAAAGCAAACGGGGACTTTCCAATTACCTGCAATGCTACGTGCCATTATTACTAAAGCACTTTTTGCAGGTACTGGTGATTTATAATTGCCTGTATCCTCAAAACCAATAATTTCATCTCGCGACACATTATAAAATAAATGAGATTTCAAACTCATTTCATCTGCACATAATATGCAGTGGCGTTCTATAAGCGGCAATGAATTTAATTTTATTGCTAAAGCATCAAATATTTTGTCATTAATTCCAGGCAAAATTTCCCACTTTTCCGTGAATGCATGTAAAGAACGAATTGAAGGCAACGTAAGTGATTTTTTTAATTCTTTATAATTCTGTGGACTTAAAAAATACAACGACAACGCAAACCATTTAAATTCGGGATCGTATCTTCTACCCCGTTTGCTTTTAATTTGAGCGTCAATCTGTGCCGATAATAATTTAGCAAAATTTGCTGGTAATAACTTACGGCCTAACTCTTGCAAAGTTGTATGTTCGTTACCCTCTTTTTCTATTGATGTAGTTTTTCTCTTCTTTTCTTCTTTTTATTTTCTTAGTCTTCTTATTGTTTCCCTTAATGTTTTATTTTGCGCTTTCAATTTTAGAATTTTTGCGCGCAACTTCCTTTTTCTTGGACTGTTCTCCGATGATATGTGGGATGTGCTAAATTTATTACTGGATGCTTTCCTGCAATATTTTTAAATATATCAGATATTAAGAAAATAAAAAAAAAATTGACAAGAAAAGTATAATCTTAATTAATAATAAAAAAATATATGAAAATTTAAAATATTTCTTTCAACAAGATAAACTTTGCCAATATACGTCTATATGTAAGGAAAATATAATTATTAGCAGTAAACAAAATTACAGTAACACATATTAATAATATTATAATATAATATTATAATATTATTAATGTTATAATATTATAAATATATTACATGTGTGTGTGTTATAATGTTATAATTTCTCATTCAATGTTGTAACTGTTACATACATTCTTGCTACATTGCAATTACATATATTGTTTACTGAAAAATTATTACATTGATATTATATTACTTACGCTAATTGAAATTTTCCTGTTATAAATAATATTAAAATATTGTAATTAGCGTCAGCTATATAATATCAATGTTATAATTTTTAAGTAAACTATACATATGTAGTTACAATATAGCAGGAATATATGTGATAGTTTCAATATTGAATGAGAAATTATAACATTATTAATATTGTGTGTGTGTGTTACTTTTTGTTTACTAGTAATAATTGTAATAAATAAATATATATATATATATACATTTTATTATTAAGTACCTGTTATCATTTCCTTCTTGAATCGATTGTTCTATTGTTTGTACAGATTTACTGTTATTTATCTGTACAACTGTTTCATCTGTATTTCTGTAACAAAGTAATATATATGAATAAAAAATATCTCAATTAATTAATTATTCAGTCGCTAGTGGATAACTAATCAGAGTTTTAAAATAATTGACCAAACTAGCTTCAAAAGATTTATTAAAAATTCACGACGTTTCGACCATGTGGTTGTGGTCCTTATCAAGTGAATATACTAAAAGTACATATATACAATTAGAAGAGGTTTATACATAAGAGAATCAATTTTTTGAAATATAATAATAATACAAGTAACACCACTAATTGGGAACCATCCGATAAAATTCCATATATTTCGTTACCATTACGTCAAAGATGTTACTGACAATGTTGCTTATTCCTAAAAAAATAGTGGCTTGAGAGTGGTTTATAGTCTACCTAAAAAACTTAATACTATAATAAAGTGTGGCAAAGACGTACTAACTAAAGACCGAAATACGAATGTGGTTTACCAAATAAAATGCAATGATTGTAATGCCTCATATATAGGCCAGACTAAACGACACCTCAGCACACGTGTCAAAGAACATTGCAAGAATATTAAATTGCATCCTTCATCTCATCTTCTGTCATTAGTAAGCATAGATCGGAATTTGCACATGATTTTGATTGGAAAACTTATAATATTTTACATAGCGAGAAACATGTAAGAAAGAGAGAGTTAGCAGAGATGTTCTTTATTAAAAAATTTGACAACACGATCAACTCACAAAAGGACACTGAATGTTTGAATAGTAGATAGATAATCTTTATTGGTTAGCCAAAAGGCCTAAAGCCAAGGGACTTGGTTTACACAAAGTACTTAACCGCACACACTCTCATTCTCTCTCACACCTTCCCTATTCCACTCGCCCTCTCCTCCCTTCTCTTCCTAACCGCTTCCATCCAAATCACTACGTCCTTCCTTCCTTCCTCGCTTAAGATATCCTTTACTCTAATATTCGTGCTGTCTACATGACTCCTTATGTGCTCAATCGTTTCTTCCTCCTCCTCGCAGATTCGGCACCTTTTTTCCACTCCATCTTTCCAGTATCTGTTCCTCTCCTCCTCGTTCCCGCACCTCCACCTTGCTATTAACTTCTGACTTCCTTCCCTCCCTTTTTTCCTCAGATATTCCGGTAGTCCCAGCGTTACGATCTCCTTATACCGCACATTGTATTTCGAGTTCCTTATTTAACCCTCCACCCACTGCCCTAACCTCTCTCTTTCTCTCTCTCTTATTATCCCACACACGTCCATATCTCCCTCTCTTAACTGCTTAATTCCCTCAGAGCTAAACCCGTTCTGCTTATAAAAACTTTCCCTTTCATCCTCCTCTCCTTCCCTCATTCCCCTTTTCTCCCTTTCCTTTATGCATTCTATTATTAGTTTCCTGTCTCCGTCTTTTAACCGCCTTCTCCTCAAATTTAACTGCTCTTCTTCCAGCTATTGTTTTTATACTCTCTACATTTGTTTCCTTATAAATTATATAATCCGGCGTACAGAAGTCGAGGTTCAGGGACCATTTAACATACTTCTTTTGTATCCCTTCCAGTTCCTTTCCTTCCCTCCATCCCCAAACTTCTGCCCCGTACATAACTATTCCTAACACTAAATACCTAAACATAACATCCTTCTCCTAAAATCATCTCTAAACCTGCGCTCCCCTATCCCTCACACCTGACCTATTACCATGTTCGCTTTCTTTTTTAGCTCCTTAATTTGGCCATCGTTTTCCCCATTCCTCTTTATTACGTAGCCCAGGTACTTAAGATCTGTTACCTCTTCGATCTTCTCTCCCTCCCATTTCCACTCCCTCTGTCTCCTCCTACCTCCTCCCTTCTTAAAGCAGACCATTTTAGATTTTTCGGTATTCAGCTGTAACTTTTTCCTCTTCAAAAATATCTCTATTCTTTTTAACATCTCTTCCATTCCTTCTTCACTTTTTGCCAGGATAACTAAATCATCTGCATAAGCCAGTGTCCAAATCCTTTCCTTCCCTACCAAAACCCCTCCTACTTGTCCTTTCTTCATCTCTTCCTCCAAATCCGCTATCAGAATCGAGAACAGTAGTGGACTAAGCGGGCATCCTTGTCTCATGCCTTTCTCTGTCCAGAACCATTCCGATCTCCTTCCTTGCGACCTCACTGCACATTTCGTACTTTCATATATTTCCTTTACCCTTTCTGTCAATCCTCTTCTTACTCCCCTTTTCTCCATCGCCTCCCATAACCTTTTCCTGTCCACTCTGCCGCTTTAAGATCCATAAAGAAGCCGTACATTTTTCCTCCCTTTTTTCTCACCTCTCTTCTAATTACGTGTTGCAGTATATATATGTTATCCATAGTGCCTCTCTTCTTTCTGAACCCTGCTTGTGTTTCCGGTAGTATTCTTTTCTTCTCCATCTCTTGTCTTAATCTTTCCGTCAGTATTGCTGCATATATACTTTATAAGCTGTGCACAGCAACGTAACTCCTCTATAATTTCTGACGTCACCAGCCTCCCCCTTCTTGTAAATGGGCGCTATCAGCCCCTCTCTCCATTCCACAGGGAAGCCTTTTCCGCTCCATACCAATTTGCACAACTCCTTTAACTTTCCCCTGATCTGGCCTTCACTGTATATCCAAACCTCACTTCCTATTCCATCTGCTCCTGCCGCTTTCTCCCTTTTCATCTTTTTTATCTGTTTTTCTATTTCCTCATCCCTTAGTTCCTCCTCCTGATCCCCGTCCAGATTCCTTTTCTTTGCAACTTCCCTATTGTTTTTTTCGCTTCCATCAAGTAAAAGCTGAAAGTAGTTTTTCCATTCCCCCATTTTTGTTCTCCTGACTCAATATTACTCTTTTCCTTTCTTTATTTATAATTTTCCATATCTGTGTCTCTGTTCTGCAGTTTCTGACCTCCTCTTCTAACTTTTTCTTTCTCCCTTCTTCTTTTCTCCTACATAACTCTCTGAACTCCCTCCTCAGTAGCTGATACCTTCCTTTTTCTTCCTTCCCCTCTCTCCATTTATTATATGCCTTTTTCACCTGTTTCTTCCTCCTCTTGCATTCTGCATCCCACCAGTCCTTCTCTCCAATCTTCTTTCTTCTTACTTTTATTCTTTTCCTTACTATACATTCCTCTATACCTGCTTTTAAGCTCTTCCACATCTCCTCTACCTTTTTCCCCTCTATCGTAATCTCTCTCTCTCCTTTTTCTTATACTTTTCAATGCTCTCTTCATGCCATTGTACAATATCCTTTATAACCTCTTGTGCTCTCCCGGTTTCCCTCCTAAATTCTCCTCTCACTGCAACCTCCAGTGATTGATGATCTGATTCCACCCTCTTCCCTACCGTTAGCTTTTCTATTCTATCCCACGCTCCCTGATTTACAATAACATAATCTATTACTGAATCCCCTCTGCCGCCTGTATATGTAAATTCTCCTCTCTCGTCCCCTCTTAAATTCCTGTTTCCCACTTCCCACCCCTTATCCTTTATTAGACTCAACAACTCTTTCCCCTCCCTGTTTACTTCCTTGTTCCTAGAGTTTCTCCATCTTTCTTCTTCCTCACTTTCCTCATATCTTTTCCCTTCCTTCCATATTCTGGCGTTGAAGTCTCCCCCTATACATAACATTTCTTCTTCTAATTCCCTTATCTCTCCCTCCAACTCCTTTCTCTTATCCTTCATCTTGCCATCGTTATACAGCGTTATTATTCTCCATGTTCTCCCCTCTATCCTTAACCTCCTCTCCTGTATTCCGTTTACATCAATTACCTCCTCTCCGCTTATCTCTTCTAACCCTTTCCTTATCCCTGTAATTATCCCCCCTTTTGCCCTACCTTTCTTTTTTTCTTTTATCGCGTATTGACATTTCCAGCTAAAACGCTCCGATATACTTCTCTTTATTATTTCCCAACCTCTCTCCTCTATCCACGTTTCGCTCATTCCTATTACATCAAAACTTTCTATAAAATTCCAGAATTCTCTGTCCTTCCTCCTCAAGCCTGGCACATTCCAGAAGACTATCTTCACCCTACCTCTTATACCCCTATTCAACCCCTTCTCTTCCCTTCTCTTTTCCTTCCTATTCTCCTCGACCTCCAGCCTCTCACTTCTCTTCATCTCTTGGCTGCCTCTTAAAAATTTTTCTCTATTATCCCGCTTCTTTCTTCGCTCCATACGTATAACTTTCCTTGTATTTCTATTTTCCTGTATCCTACCTTCAT
>CASCJU010000004.1:0-47666 GCA_949152495.1 Lasius fuliginosus | reverse complement strand
CCATTTTCACAAAAAAACTCACACCAACTCACTCAAACGACTGTTACATAAAAACTGCGCGTCCAAAATGGCTGAAACTTTAGATGAGTAACTGTCAACAGATGAACAACGAAATTCAGTAGCTTTTATTTACGAGTGTTGTCATCTTCACGTTGAGGTCGGAAACTTTTCAGACCACCCTCGTATATATATATATATATATATATATATATATATATAGAGAGAGAGAGAGAGAGAGAGAGAGAGAGAAAGCGCCAGAAAGCAAAATATAATAATATTTATTTAACTCACCTTTTTGCCAAGAAGTGTACTTGGTTTACAAAATTCCTTAACCACACATACCTTTCATACTCACATTTATTCCTTTTATACCTCTAAGACTAGTTTATTTTATCACAGTCTTTCTAGAAAGCAAAATATAGAATCGATTCTTTTCAGCAAAAGAATCGTTAATTGTCGTCAATAATTTTTAACTTTTACTTTAAGCCGTTAAAATGAAAGGCTTTTTATATTATAATTTCAGTTTCAAAAATAATAACACCACAAAATGTCTTTATATTAGAAATTCATTTAATACGTAAGCGTCTTACGTTGACGAACACCCTGTATACAAAAAGACAGAAATCGTGTTACCGACACTTCGTGCACATAGCACGGAACGCAACCGAAAATGTGCACATTGTGAGTTACCATTGAAAACATTCGTGGACATTGGCTACGTAGTTCAATGTGCACGTTTTCTATGTCCACAGAGGGCGTATCGCTTTCAGGGATCACCTAAAACCGGGCCGTGACGTCTCTCAGGCTTCTCTCTGTTTCCAGCAACGAAACACGGTCAGGCCGGTATTCATAGGCTGCGTTCCGTTTCATGCATAGAACGCATAGGTACTGACTATAGACTTATATAATAGACTGCGCGTCCTGTGAGACGAATTGAAGACTACATTAAAGTGAGAGAGCAATAGCCTGAGTGAATGTGTCTCTGTCTAACATGCGCGTTGATGGGGGAAATAAGGAGGAGAGGAGAAGAGGTTCCCCTCTCTTAACAAAAAGCAAGAGAGAGAGAGATCATCACTCACGCAATATCTCTGTCCTTCAATGTAGTCTTCAGCGCGCCCATAAAGACGCGCAGTCTATCTATATAAGTCTAAGTACTGACGCATGGGATAGAGTGCAGGAATCGTTCCGTTTTTCCACCGCACTTTATGCACTTCATGCGCCTTTAATAAAACGGAACAGATTTCGTGCAGTTTATGAAATATATATAAATAAATATGGATGGAGATATGAGATTAACCAAATAATTTATACAATAATTGTATAAATTAATTGTATAAATAATACAATTAATTAATACAATAATAATTAATATAAATATAAATATTAATATATTAATATTTCTATTAATTATAATAATAATAATAATTATTATTATCATTATTATTAATATATTTATAAATATTATAATTATTATTAATATCATTATTAATTATTTTTATTATTATAGTATATTATATATCAATATTAATTTATTAATACAATAATTGTATAAATTAATTAATTGTATAAATAGCTTTATACAATAATTGTATAAAGCTCATTTTTCGCCAACAAGAACTTGAAGAGTATTTTCCGCCAATTCTTCAAAGCACGCACGACAGATAGGTACACTGATCCGCGACCTGCTTTATATTTTTATTTCGCGCGTAAAATGCATGAACTGCACAAGCTGCCTCAGCTCGCGAGGCAGAGATGAGGGGAGAGATGACCAACGCGTCGAAAAATCCCGTCCACGAAATTTAAGCCGCTGCATTGCGCCATCTGTCTGAACTACGTACTCGCGTGGAGCAATGTTAATAAGGCAGTAGTACTGTGTTATCCGAAACGTGGATGTCAATTGGTACATACATAATGTATCGATTTTATCCAATATATATTTTTATATATAACATTTTATATAAAATATATAGAATCGTGAAAAAAATTAAATATTGAAATCGTGCAAATTGAATTTGTACATCACTTTCTCACTTTTTCCTATTGTTCACAAAGCAATTTTCTTTATGAGCAAATAAATTTATTAATTTTGGCAATTAAATTTATTAATCCTTATAAAAAATGCTTCAGTATGGGAGAAACAATGAAGTAAAATGTACAAATATAATTTGTACAATTTTAATGATTAAAATCAAATTCTTTTTATGAAATTAATAAGAGTACAATGTTACATTTAATTATCCTGAATGCCACGATATGATACTCTTTAGAGGCAATCAATGATATTTAAAATTAGTGCAGAACTTGCTGATTAGCGATCAACACACGCGGAAACAACGTATATAAAACGAGACGATATGCCAACTGTAAAATTCCATGGACTTTCGCGCATAGCAATAAATGTTTCTATTTAGACAAGGATAATAATATTTAAAAATTGTAAAAAATAAAATATAAAATTTGAAATTCAAGAAAATGAGAGGATATGGATTATTCAAAATATTTCATATAATTCTATGGCAATTGAATCGAGAAATTATTAAGAACCCCCACACAGCATGCATATCCACAAGACGTCCAGAAGACATACAGTGTGCTATATTATTAGATTTAATACAGTATGCAATATTATATCATCGAGTAAAATAAATATTTAATTAGAGAAAAACATAATTATAGCTAATGTGTAGAACGTAAATGAGTTGTGTATCATGAATAGTATGCAGGTTACATATACATATTATACATACATACATACATGCACACATGCACACATGCAAAGTAAACAGTAACACTTAAGTTAGTAAAATAATATGCAACTAAATAAATATTATTGGTGCGTGATATTCTTCAATTTCCTATTCTTTGACTTATTACTACGACCTGCCGCCTTCGCCGCTCGGTTATTGTATCTTGTGCGAGAATATAATTTAATTTTAGTTAAAAAATCTAAAGCATATAGACGATGCTGTTTGCACGAGCCTGTTTCATTAAACCAATCTGGAAACACAGCGTTTGTTGCGCTTCGCATTTCACGCGCTATGTCTTGAAGTACAGTATTTGATTTCCAATGATGAGACCAAGAATCATTGAACGTTCGTAGTTGGAGACCAACAATTTTTTCAAACAATGAAGTCGGCCGTTTTAATTTGGATATGGATGGTGCGTCCTCATCTTGATTTTTATATTCTTTTGCATGCGTGTAAATTTCGTTTTCGGTCGCGTCCTCCATTGGAATTTTTAACATCATATTTCGGCAAAGATTGCAATTACTATTGGCAATTATTTTATGTGCCACATATCCTGCCAAGTAATTGATCGCATTCAACTCGTAGATTGAATTCTTCTCCACGTCTTCGATTTCAATCTCACTCTCGATAGTGTTTAATGCTTCTCGCACGTTTGAATTCTCGCTCGATTCCTCAATATCTTCCTGAAACTCAACCGACTCAGGCTCGTCTACCGTTTCAAATGCTCTACCTACTTCTGTCGTTATTGGATTCAACAGCGATAGAGCCTTGTCGCATTGAACGTTTGCTCTGTCGCTTCCATAAATATATCCAGTCGATAATACGAGGGTGGTCTGAAAAGTTTCCGACCTCAACGTGAAGATGACAACACTCGTAAATAAAAGCTACTGAATTTCGTTGTTCATCTATTGACAGTTACTCATCTAAAGTTTCAGCCATTTTGGACGCGCAGTTTTTATGTAACAGTCGTTTGAGTGAGTTGGTGTGAGTTTTTTTGTGAAAATGGACAAAATCGAGTATCGAGCTGTCATTAAATATTTGTTTTTAAAAGGCAATACGCCTACGCAAATCAAAGATGAGTTGGATTCTGTGTATGGGGTCTCTGCACCATCATTTACCACAGTGAAATTTTGGGCAGCTGAATTTAAACGTGGCCGTAAGAGCTTGGGAGACGATGAACGTTCGGGACGTCCAAAAACTGCAACTACCGACGAAAACATCGCCAAAGTTCACCAAATGGTGCTAGACGACCGCCGAATTAAAGTGAGAGAGATAGCAGAGGTTATGAACATGTCAAAAGAACGTGTTTGTCACATATTAGATCAACATTTAGGCATGAGAAAGCTGTCCGCGCGTTGGGTGCCGCGTTTGCTCACGTTAGACCAAAAACGTGTTCGAATGAACATTTCCAACGCTCTTTTGACGCAGTTTAGGCGCAATAAATCCGAGTTTTGGCGCCGATTAATTACTGTAGATGAAACTTGGATACACCATTATACGCCCGAAACAAAAATACAACCCAAACAGTGGACTGCAAAGGGGGAACCGGCTCCAAAAAAAGCAAAAACTGTTTTTTCGGCTGGGAAAGTGATGGCGACTGTTTTTTGGGATAGTCATGGAGTTATTTTAATCGATTATCTTCAAAAAGGAAAAACCATTACAGGAGCATACTACGCATCATTACTTGACAAGCTGAAGGCAGAACTTGCGGAAAAACGGCCACATTTGCAGAAAAAGAAAATCCTGTTTCACCAAGACAACGCACCGTCTCACACCTCAGCGGTTGCCATGGCGAAAATCCACGAATTATCGTTTGAACTGCTTGACCATCCGCCTTACTCACCAGATCTAGCCCCAAGCGACTTCTTTTTGTTCCCTCATCTAAAAATTGCGCTCGGAGGACAAAGATTTTCGTCAAATGAAGAGGCAATCACCTTCGTGAACAATTATTTTGCAGAGAAAAATGCCGAGTACTATTTTGACGGGTTACAGAGATGGGAGCATCGCTGGGAGAAGTGTGTAGAGTTACAAGGAGACTATGTTGAAAAATAAAAAAAAAATTTCAGAAAAAATGTGTTGTATCTTTGTTAGGTCGGAAACTTTTCAGACCACCCTCGTATATGCCTTATCGATAAACGAACCATTCGTGCTGTTGGATTTGGATTATGTCCACCTCGTTGTCTTAGCTTAGAAAATAAGTGTTCAACCGAATCCTGGTTACACAAACCAGCAGCTAATTCAAAGCCAGGATGTTCCTTAGCAACTGACTCATATACACCCAATATCGCTCGTATAGATAAAGGAAAACCTTTTAGACACGGGGCACATTGTAAACCGTCTGGTTTCGTACTCCATTCCGAAGACCAGTCAATGAAGTCTGTCAATAATTCTTCAATTTCAGGGTTTCTTGGAGATAGCGAACGTTTTTGCGGATTGCGGAATATAAGTTTGTAAGAGTTACATGCATCAATTACTCGATTCATCGTCTCCGCAAAATCTACTGTTGCTTCCCATGTCGAGGATTGAAGTCCGTTTTTATCGCTTCCTGCCAACTTTATCGCACATGCGTAAGTATGGCTGAGCATCTGAAAAGCCCTCTTCACATTCATGGCTTCGAATCCATCTGGGTGCAAGTGAGCCTCAGATATGTGAGAGAGGAGATTCGATGTGCCGTTTACTCTGTCGTATTTCCATGTATCTTCAAAATCTTTATACGCAGCAATGACTTTTCCATTGTGATACAATATTTTATGTTGGCGTAATTGACTTAACAATCGTTTAACAAGGTGCGGGAAGTCGAAGCTTGCAAAAACTTCCGTTCCATTGAGTTCACAGATAGGTCTCTCCGGCGTTACTTTTAAAATTGAACGGTACAATTGTTGATTCGCCACACCTTGATCACAGATCAATAATTTGACAATTGCCCCGGCGTCTTTCAGTTTTTGATGACAAATTGTTACGAGCTGTCCGATTTCTTGTGCTGTAATTCCTGTTTTAGAGAGAAAATATGCAAGAGGTTGACGCCAAGGATTTTTAGCGTTTAAGCTGTCCACGCAAAATACAAAAACCTGTTTTGCCCGTATGTGCCGTCTCCCCAAAGGACCGAGATCAACTAGCCCCTCAATTATGTCGAATTTTGTCGAATATTCTTCATAACTTTTGATTGCCATTTCATCCCATTTAAGGGCGCAAATCCTTTCATCCATGGGTAGAGTGGAAAATTTTTCGGCCAATTTTTTAAAAATAATATCACAGAATCCAGTTGCAATATCATACTCAGCAATCCACATTTGTATAGTGCTTTTTGCAGGAAAATTACAACCACCTTTTCTTAATCGAACAAGTGCTGCAGCTGAGTGAAAATATAATTGCTTCGACAGATCTTTTTCGTCCTGCATATAAGGCGCGTTTCGTTTATGCAATTGTAATTTGACCATAGCTCGTGCCGAGGGATTATAACATTTCTTTTCGTCCAAAAACTCGTCTACGGTCATTTGCTTTTTTATTTTCAATTCTTTCTTGGTAGTCTGCTTTACATTGCTTCGGAGTTTTCGAATCTTTCGTTGTAGGCAATGAATAACATTTTGCAGTCTTTGAATTTTCTTCAGTAGATTGATCTGAACCTTTTTTTTTCTATCGATATAGATTTTTTTTCGTGCAGCTGCAATCGGTTTTTTTATATTGTCGATATTTGACATTTTTGATATGCATACTGGTTGGGGATCAAATTTTATCCAGTCCATATCATCCGAGTAATTGTCATCAAATGTTAGACGATTGTGATGATATACTCGCAATATTTTATCGCTTCTATTCTCGTCACTTCCTTCTATTGCAACAGAATCTGCTTTTTCCACTTCACAGTGCGTAAGAGTGTTAAGCTGTACAGATATTGAGGGTAGGCGTGTTATCGCAGAAATATCATCGTTGCTGTTTTTGCACTCTAAATCATTGAGTTGTGAAGTTCGAGGACAAGGAGTGGAATTGAAATTTGTGGCAGTCTGTATCTGAGAAGTCGTTGGAGTTAAATTCTCGCGCTGCTGGATTCTTGAATATGGTATTGGTACAGCATTCCATTTCAACTTTATTTTATCAGCGTTAAGAAAACTGGTGTCGCTGAAATGGTTGCTACATATTCCGTAATTTCTCACCGTAGCTGGAGAAATTGTAGCCAACCGTAAATTACCTGTCAAGAATATATTTATTAATATATTTATTATACAGTTATCTTATATCTCGCTAAAAAATAATATCGTAACGTAAAAAGCGGTTTTCTATCAATTCCTTAACAAAATTTTTATCATAATTTTATCGACTCCATAAAGTTGATTAGTGTTACGAAATAAAGTTTTAAAACATTTCACGGGGTCAACGAAACAATGTGGAAAATACGTTTAATTATATACATATTTAAATAGATATATTTATTAATATATATATAAATTAATGTATATATATATAAAATATATATTAATATATATATATATATTATATATTTAAATATATAATTACATGTTTTTTAAATAATTATATATTTTTATTACATGTTTTTATTAAATGTTTTTTAAATAATTATATATTTTTTACAAAACAATGTGGAAAAAACTTGTACGAACCGGTATTATATGTATTTACTGTAAGTGCAATATTTTAATCAACTGTAAAAAACCTACTATAAAAATCTATCTTCATAAAATAGTTTTATTTTAATGTAAAAAATAATTGTTTTAATGTTTTAATATCCTATAAAGATAATATCTCTCAAAAAATTGCGCCAATTTAAAATAAAAAGTTATAAAAATATTTTAACCATAAAAAGTTGTACAAAATAGTTGTTTTAATTTTCTACAGAATAAATGATATTAAAAAGTTGCGCCAACTGAATAAAAATTTATGCTCTAAAAAATTTTAATTTTAATTTCTAAAATACATATTACATATAGTCTGAAAAGTTTAATTTTAAAAAAGATAAAAAACACAAAAACCAAAAATTACAAATTAATACAAAAATTAAAAATTAGAAATTAGAAATTTTTAATACAAAAAAGTTAAAAATTAATACAAATTTAAAAAATTTTAATTAGTCAAAAAAAATTGGCGTTGCTAAATTTCAACATATATATTAAACCAACAAATAGCAGCGCTAATTTTTTGAAAAGTTTACCAGAATGACTGATCCATGTCTTAAAACGATCATCTTTAACGAATGGAAATCAATACAATCGCATGTCATCATCGAATTTTGTTCGATGACACTCAGCGTACGCACACCTATCATATATGCTTATCATATTGTGTATTATATGTATATATGAATATATGATAATTCTATCTCGTATTGCTACAAAACTTATTATATTACGCGATTATCAGATCAGCGAAAACAGAATAAAACGCAACGAGCTAATAAAACAAAACGCAACGAGCAAATAAAACAAAAACAATATACAGGGTGTCCGGTAATTGACGGATCACCCGCCGTGTGCAGGTAGAGATAGCCTAATGTTTATGCGGTTGCTATAGTATATATATATATATATATATATATATATATATATATATATACTATATTACTTTATATTGGAAAAAAAAAATAAACTCTGAACTAGTGCAGCCAGTTCAGCTAAAAAGAACAGGCAATGATAACGTCTTTTTTCTTTTTTCTTTACAGCCTTTTTGTATTATGCGCGTCCCAAATTTGGTCAATCACTGATTTGATAATCACGTAATATAAGTTTGATAGCAATACGAGGTAGAATCGTCATATATTCATATATGTATATGATACTCAATATGATAAAAGCGTAGTATATGATAGGTGTGTGTACACTGAGTGTCATAAAAAAAGCTTAATTATTGCATACGATTGCATCGAATTACAACTTTAATTCAACTTTATAAAGTCGACAAAATTATGACAAAAATTTTGTTAAGAATTGATGGAAAATAACGCTTTTTACGTTACTTTATTTTATTTTAGCGAGATATAAGATAACTATATAATAAATATATTCTTGACTGTCTACAATTTGTCCAGCTACGGTGAGAAAATTACGAATATGTAGCAACCATTTCAGCGACATCAGACATCAACGCTGATACAATAAAATTGAAATGGAATGCTGTACCAATAACATACATATTCAAATCGATCGCAGTCGCACGAAAAAAACCTGTATGATGATTATAATTCTTATGTTGATCGCTAATCAGCAAGTTCTACACTAATTTTAAATATCATTGATTGCCTCTAAAGAGTATCATATCGTGGCATTCAGGATAATTAAATGTAACATTGTACTCTTATTAATTTCATAAAAAGAATTTGATTTTAATCATTAAAATTGTACAAATTATATTTGTACATTTTACTTCATTGTTTCTCCCATACTGAAGCATTTTTTATAAGGATTAATAAATTTAATTGCCAAAATTAATAAATTTATTTGCTCATAAAGAAAATTGCTTTGTGAACAATAGGAAAAAGTGAGAAAGCAATGTACAAATTCAATTTGCACGATTTCAATATTTAATTTTTTTCACGATTCTATATATTTTATATAAAATGTTATATATAAAAATATATATTGGATAAAATCGATACATTATGTATGTACCAATTGACATCCACGTTTCGGATAACACAGTACTACTGCCTTATTAACATTGCTCCACGCGAGTACGTAGTTCAGACAGATGGCGCAATGCAACGGCTTAAATTTCGTGGACGGGATTTTTCGACGCGTTGGTCATCTCTCCCCTCATCTCTGCGCGAGGTGAGGCACTTCATACAGTCTCATGCCGGAAGAGGCGGGGCAACTAGGTTAGACCATGCATGCAGCGAATGTGCATGAAGAGAAACGGAACGAATTTCTATGCTTCTATGCGCATCATGCATGAAACGGAACGCACCCATAGTCGGTTCTTATATTTAAAGGCCGTGGCACATAAAAAAACTTAAGCAGTAAGACGTAAAAGTAAAAGCAGTAAAGGCCGTGGCACATAAAAAAACTTAAGCAGTAAGACGCAAGCAGTAAGAGAATCAACGTGTTTGATTTGCTATTGCTTACGGTTATGGCCTTAGGGCCAATTTCACCAACCACGGTTAGATTAACCGACGGTTAAAGTTAGCAGGGTGGCCAATAGAAACATGAATATTTTCTCATTACAAGATTATGAGAAAATACTCATGTCTGTTGGCCCTGCTAACTTTAACCGTCGGTTAATCTAACCGTGGTTGGTGAAATTGGCCCTTACTCTCGACTGTGATTGGTCTAGTTTCCACCGAAGGGCCACCGCACAAGCTTTTCCGTAACGCGTTACGTTACGTTAAGTACTGACCCTAAACTTAAATTTGTACGTAACTTTAAACTTTAGTTAACGCACAGAGAAAATCGTAACCGTAACGTAGCAAAACGTGCCTTTGTGCGTTAACTAAAGTTTAAAATTACGTACGAATTTAAGTTTATGATCAGTACTTAACGTAACGTAACGCGTTACGGAAAAGCTTGTGCGGTGGCCCGAAGTCTTCAATTCGATTCTGCTTCGGTGCGCGTCGAATTTAACGTACTGTTTCCACTGGAAGTATAGTAGAAGCGAGAAAGATTGATATTTCAGTAGAGCCAAATTAACTTTTGCTTATTGAATGTAAACAAACATAACCTCTGAAGAATACATACAGTACACACACAGTTAGTTGAGTAAAAAGAAAATGGATATTAAAATAATTTTGTTGAATCATCAGTTAAACATATCACATATAATTAATCATTGCAATAACTGTTATGAATAATGAAAAGAGGTTGGCACTATCTACTTTCAACCGTTTCCACCGACTAAATTTTGTGTCAATTCGCTGCCACTTCGATAAAGGGTGCTTTCCAGCAACGGGACACAGTGATGCACTGTGTAACACAGTATTGGGTGCTTTCCATTTAGTGACACAAGTTGACACAACCTGACTCCTAGTATCATTTCTGCTTTCCATTTGTGTCGCTTTTTGTCGATGACACAAGTCGACTTCGAGTGACTCTGCTTAGATGGTGAGTCAAGCGTGATCAAGCGTGGCTTTCCATTTATCATGGGTGCTTTCCATTTAGCAACACAAGTCGACACAAGCGTCATTCTATCTTTGTTGTCACTGGCGATATAAAGATGACAAAATGACGCTTGTGTCGACTTGTGTCGCTAAATGGAAAGCACCCCATACAGTGATGCCAGAAACAGGTCGCAAGCAACACGCAACCGTAGTGGGGAGAATGACGCACACAATCGAAAACCGCGTATGTGTGAGCTCGGCGTTTCGGCTAGCTTCGGATAGCAGAAGAGAACAGATATACTGTTTTCTGTCTCCTTCTCTACCGAGCCGACAACGAAGGCGACGGGCGATGCGGCGACGATATGTTGCTCGATTCTTAATACGCGTGACAGCGTTAAATATTTTCTTATATATATATGTATATATATATATATATATATATATAGCCTTCTTGTGTTATAAATAAAAATTTTTTTTACAACCTTCTAACATTATGTATTAAATGGATTTTTACAGTTTTTTGATATAATTTTACCAAATATTTTTTAACTTTGTTTAAGGAAATATTTATTAAAACGTAGGTACTTATATTATTTAAAAGAAAATAAATTTTTTATTTTTAAAAGAATATATTTTAATTAATAGTATTAAAAATTTTATCCGTCTAAATCAGACATCACAAAGATCTAAAAAAAAGTGCTAAGTATATCCTTCTCTAGCAAAAATAATTCTTTACGAAACTTAATCGCCATCAAAGATATCATCTTATCAAAAATTATATAAATTATATATTTTTTACCTTAACAAAAATTAATCGTCATCAAAAATATTTCTTCTCAAAAATTATATTTATAAATTATATTTTATCTTTATTAATAACATGGAAAAAAACAAAATATTAGCATTAAAAAGAAGTGAAATAAAAAAATCACGCTAAGTAAATTTAGAAAAATATAATGTATAATATTCAGATAAATTATTTTTTCTATAATTAGAGTAGATCTATTTAATGTAAGATGCAGAAAATATTAAAATTGCGAAATTTTGCATTCGTTTATCTATTTAATATTGCATTCTATTTTATTTGCAATAAAATATATATATATAGCATAGTATGGGGTGTAAATATATATATATATATATATATATATAATGAACTTTATTTGTATCTCTAAATAATTATTCATATTTATTTAATCCAAATATACTCAAACGTATATTCGAGAAAAGATAATACGACAAAAAATGTAGAAAATTTAAAAATTAAAGTTTAATGCAAAAAAATTTAAAGTTAAAGAATAACAATTAAAGAATTAAAGGAAACATATTTTATGCAAAAATTTATAGTTAAAAAGATAAAAGCTAAAAATTAAAATTAAAAAAATAAAGGTAAAAAAATTACATTTGTAAAAAACTTAGCGCTGTTTTTCCAAGTTTTTTTGCAAATGAAATTTTTTTACCTTTATTTTTTTAACTTCAATTTTAGCTTTTATTTTTTTTAACTATATATGTTTATGCATAAAATTTTTTAACTGTAACTTTTTTACTTTAAATTTGCATTAAAAATTTAATTTTATCTTTTTAACCTATTTCTTAATTTTTATTATTTTAACTTAAAATTTTTTGCATTAAATTTTTTTACTTTAATTTTTTTAATATAATTTTTTAATTTCTTTTTAACTTAAAATTTTTTAATTCTCTAAATTTAATTATTTGGACCTTGTAATATCTTTTCTTAAATATACGTTTGAGTATATTTGAATTAAATAAATATAAATAAATATTTAGAAATGTAAATGAAATTTATTGTATATATGTATATAAATATATTGAAAATATATAAATTGGAAAAACAGCGCTGTTTTTTGCAAATGTAATTTTTTTACCTTTATTTTTTTAACTTTAATTTTTAGCTTTTATCCTTTTAACTATAAATTTTTGCATAAAATATGTTTCCTTTAATTTTCTGTTATTCTTTAACCTTAAATTTTTTGCATTAAACTTCAATTTTTAAATTTTCTACATTTTTGTCGTATTATCTTTTCTCGAATATACGTTTGAGTATATTTGGATTAAATAAATATGAATAATTATTTAGAGATACAAATAAAGTTCATTATATATATATATATTTACACCCCATACTATGCTATATATATATATATTTTATTGCAAATAAAATAGAATGCAATATTTCGCAATTTTAATATTTTCTGCATCTTACATTAAATAGATCTACTCTAATTATAGAAAATAATTCATCTGAATATTATACATTTTATTTTTCTAAATTTACTTAGCGTGATTTTTTTATTTCACTTCTTTTTAATGCTTAATATTTTGTTTTTTCCATGTTATTAATAAAGATAAAATATAATTTATAAATATAATTTTTGAGAAGAAATATTTTTGATGGCGATTAATTTTTGTTATAGTAAAAAATATATAATTTATATAATTTTTGAAAAGATAATATCTTTGATGGCGATTAAGTTTTGTAAAGAACTATTTTTGCTAGAGAAAGATATACTTAGCGCTTTTTTTTACATCTGTGATGTCTTTTTTAGACGGATAAAATATTTAATACTATTAATTAAAATATATTCTTTTAAAAATAAAAATTTTTTTTTAAGTAATATAAGTACCTACGTTTTAATAAATATTTCCTTAAACAAAGTTAAACAATATTTGGGTAAAATTATATCAAAAGGCTGTAAAAATCCATTTAATACATAATGTTAGAAGGTTGTAAAAAAAAAATTTTATTTATAACACAAGAAGGTTGTAAGAAAACATTTAACGCAGTCACGCGTATTAAAAATCGAACAACATAACGTCGCCGCATTACTCGTCGCCTTCGTTGTCGGCTCGGTAGAGAAGGAGACAGAAAACAGTATATCTGTTCTCTTCTGCTATCCGAAGCTAGCCGAATCGCCGAGCTCACACGTACGCGGTTTTCGCTTGTGTGCGTCATTCTCTCCACTACGGTTTCGTGTTGCTTGCGACCTGTTTCTGGCATCACTGACCCCATATTGAGGTTACTAACTTGAGTTCACTTGAGTTAACGTAATGGCCCTTGCACAATGCTAGGCGATAGGCGATAGCGATAACATAGCAACAGAAACAGAGAATACCAACACTAGGGAATGCATGTGCCGATGCAGAATGGAACACGGAACTGGCAACAGCGACAAAATTTCCGACGAGTTGGAACTCTGTATTTATTGCCTTGTAGCCTACCAATCATAGCGCCTAGATTTTTGCCGAGACGCGCGTTTTCAGTTTTGAATGTTTCGAGTCTACCATGTTTAGGTTTAGGTTATATTTTAACAAACTGTGATCAACTCATCAACTGAAAAGATACAAATGATGAATTTAAACACTTGACACAAGTTATGTGCTATATTTATATCTGAAACATGGAAGATGGAAGGGCAGACTATACAATTTCTGATTGGTTGGCTCTTATTCCTGTCGCGCCATTGTGCAATGGAGACGATAATTTCTATCACTATTTCTATTCTATCGCTATTCCCTTGTTCGCTATCGCCTGGCATTATGCAAGGGCCTTAAATGGAAAGCACCCATTACACAGTGTCCAGTTGTAGTTGGAACACTACTTAGCTTTTTTATTTCACCGCCGGAGTGCAGGGCAATCACTTTACATAGCTTTTTCAAAGTTTCTAGGCCTTGCGCACTATAGAGAAAATATTAGGAATAGGAATAAATATTAAATATTAGAAATAGGAATTAGGAATAAAGATTAAATGTAACGCACAATGAAAAAGAATAAAATATAAATATAGGAATTGTGTCCTGCAGCATTAACATAACCAAAAATATTTATATTTTAACTTATAAATTTAAACAATATGGATTTAGACATTGTTAACTCAGTACAGTATAAGGAAATTTCTAATCTCAGAGCAACATTTTTATTATCATGTTTAGTTTTTCAATTAATGGGAATTTTACTTATATTAAAGAGAAAAAAAACAAACTTTAGAGAAATGGACGTTGGTGGATTCGTCCTATCAATTTGCAAAGAGATAGATCTAGATGATTTTTCAACTTTTGTGAAAGAGTTTGAAAATGATGCAGATCTCTTTTCTCACTATAGAATATCAGAAATATATAATAAACTTTTAGAAAAATTTTTCTCATTTCTAATTAAAAACAGTTTTAACAAAACCTTTAACTCTAGAACAGCGTTTATTAATGACACTAAGGTATTTATTTACATTTTTTAAAATATTATATTACAATAGTTTCTACCACAAATACTTAGAAAATACTTTTCAGACATTCAGAATTAAGTAATTTTTTAAAATTTTCTCTTGAGAATTTTCTGTTTATTTGTCAACTAGTGTATTTTGTAAAAATTAAATTATATTTTCTTCATTTATATTCATGCTCATACCGTTTTTCACTAATATATTAATATTTATATTCTCTATATTATTCACATGTTTAACATAATCTAGATTTCGTGTATTCATGGTCGGCCGCCATAAGTTATATTTAGTATTTAATATTCCGTCATTTTTATTTTTTATTCCTAATTTTCTTGTTTTGAAATAAAATAATTTCTAATTTCTATTCCTAATATTTAATATTTAATATTTATTCCTATTCCTAATATTTTTTCTATTGTGCGCAGGGCCTAAGTCTTTTATAAGTTTTCTTTAAGTTTTTTTAATAGTTTACCTCTCCTACTGAAATACTCCGTAGAAAAGAAAGTGGTACCAAATGTAAAAATGTTGATATCTATGGAGGGACACAAAACGATGATATAGCCTGCGTTCGTTTTTTACTGGCAGTACTGAAAATCTATAATACACATAACGTAAACTATACAATTTCCAGTACTGGCAGTAAAAAACGAACGCAGACACAGTCGTACACAGCATTTTAGCTGTGTACTCTTGTGTCGACTTGTGTCGTAGTTGGAAAGCACCGGGTCGTACACTGTGTTACACAATGTCGCTTGTGTACGTTGCTGGAAAGCACCCAAAGTTTACAGATCGAAGCGGGAGTGAAATGAGCGCAGTCATAGCCCAGTCAAATTAGAAATCGTCTGCGGAAAAAGTCCCAGAAGGCTGGATTTTGGTATACAGCGAGATATTGTCATTTAAAACAATGTCTCAAAAGTCCCCATCGATATCACCCCTGCTAAAAATTTTATAAGGGGTGAAAGGGGGTGAAAAACAGTTTTTCGCGAATATCTTTGAAAATATTGATTTTTCGGCATACATAGTGATTATAAAATTTGTAGCTTATGAAGTTTGCTACGAAAAAGGTCTCATTACTTATTTTCGCAGAACCAACCGTTTTTGAGTAAAACGGCTTACAATGTTCCACCCTCGTATTTCATTGATAAAATGTACTTCTTTCCACACCACCGCTGAGGTAGAGTACTAGGCGCGTTTTTATTCGAATGTGGTGTCCCCAGTAGGCCTAATCCACATTTTTTTTCAAACTGTGGAATCAATTTTCTGCTTCTTCTTGGGAGCCTCCTCAATTTCAATGGTTTCTGCGTCCGTCTCTTCCATTTCTACAGTTTCCGCTAAGAAATCTGTCGGATCAAGTTCTTCATAGATTTCAGCATAGGTCTCTTCCGTGGTATCTGCTGTTGCATTCAAGCAAGACCGGCTACGACAATTACCACATACTGCTGAATAGCGCAAGCCAATTTTTCTGCAACTACAGTTAAAGCCGCAGCCTTTGGAGCAATTGCAGAAAACAGTGTTCAACAGTATGTTTGGAGCAGGGGGTAAAAGAGTTTGAATCAGCTCCAAACTTTCATTTACGGTCATCCATCCCCAGTCTTCGGAATTGAGCTCGTTCCCAAGCCATTTTCGCACTTGATAATACACTCGAGATAGATGTTGTTGTGCAGCACTCGATGTTGAAGAAAGTGCCAATAACGATACAAAAATGGCTATAGATCCACTTTTATTATTCCAACGAATTTGTATAACGAAAAAACTTGACGACCAACTTCAAGAATTCTTACAATATCAGCTATCTCCATATCCATTAGCACTTTTCGATGACATCGGGATGCGTAAAACTAAAAAATCATCTCTTTACGATTGTTTTAAACCAATTGTTGTTGATTTCAAATCTACAGATAATACATACATTGTTGATGGAGGATTTTTTTTACATCGTGTCGTATGAAACCCAGAAACTGAATTCGATTGCATTTTTGAGACATACATTAATTACGTACGGAAACATTTCGGTCCTAACGTAATTATTGTATTTGACGGTTTAATGGAAATAATGGAAAAAATACAAAAACTATGAAACAACGTCGTCGATCTGTTAAATTTCCTGCGTCTACTGAAGTCCTATTTGATGCTTCAATGAAAGTTCCAATGAGTCAAGAAAAATTTCTTTCGAACAAAAATAACAAAAGTAGATTTATTTCCATGTTATCCGAAAAGTTTGAAGCTGCTAACATAAAAAAAACGCGCCTAGTACTCTAGCACCTCTAGTACCTCAGCGGTGGTGTGGAAAGGAGTACATTTTATCGATGAAATACGAGGATGGGACATTGTAAGCCGGTTTACTCAAAAACGGTTGGTTCTGCGAAAATAAGTAATGAGACCTTTTTTGTAGCAAACTTCATAAGCTACAAATTTTATAATGACTATGTATGCCGAAAAATCAATATTTTCAAAGATATTCGCGAGAAACTGTTTTTCACCCCCTTTCACCCCCTATAAAATTTTTAGCAGGGGTGATATTGATGGGGACTTTTGAGACATTGTTTTAAATAACAATATCTCGCTATATACCAAAATCCAGCCTTCTGGGATTTTTTCCGCAGATTGGCCTTATTTTTGTCTAATTTGACTGGGCTATCAGTCGCATTTCCATCGACTTAAATTTGGTTCTACGCCGCACTAGGTGCGAATTAACGCTTCGGTGGAAACTAGACCACAGTCGAGACGTAAGGCCATAACCGTAAGGCTGATTCTACAATAAGTGTCGTATGTTGGGAGCATGCGCACTACTCTTCTACTTAGTCGTAATGTGCGCATGCTCCCAACATACGACACGACTTACGACACTTATTGTAGAATCAGCCTTACTGCTTACGTCTTAACTGCTTAAGTTCTTTTATGTGCCACGTCCTTTACTGCTTAAGTTTTTTTTATGTGCCACGGCCTTAAGTACAATCTTAAGATGTCATAAACCAATCACAGGCCGGTATTCATAGTCAGTTCTTATATTTAAGACTGCTTAAGTACAATCTTAAGATGTCATAAACCAATCACAGAGCCGTATTAGTATCTTAAGACATTACTTAAGACGGTCTTGAAATAAGAACGGACTATGAATACCGGCCATAGTGTTACCACCGACGAGATACTATTAAGATGCGAATTCATGGGACGCTCGTTTCAGCGTTGCACGTGGTCACGTGACTTCGACTTGACGCTAGCGTCAAGAAAAAAAAGCTGGATTTTTTCAGCTTCAGCGTCAACCCATACTGTTGGCTATAATATAACTAGTATGTTCACTATCTGTCGACACTTTGATCTTTTGTCGTCGATCACGTGGTATTCCGCCATGTTTTTAGACTCTAATATCCAGTTTTTGGACTAATAACCTCTCTGATTTTACACTACCCATATACAACAATTGTTTGATTGGTTCCCCCCAAAAAATGGCGATGCGCAGAGGGATCGACGCGAACCCGAAAAAAGCTCGGAATGAACATACTAGTTATATTATGCTGTTGGCCATATGACGCTATAAATTTGATGCTAAACCCCTTTTCATGCGTTTTTCACAATGGTGCTTTCCATTTAGTGACACAAGTTGACACAACCTGACTCCTAGTATCATTTCTGCTTTCCATTACATTTGTGTCGCTTTTTGTCGATGACACAAGTCGACTTCGAGTGACTCTGCTTAGATGATGAGTCAAGCGTGATCAAGCGTGGCTTTCCATTTATCGTATTGAGGTTACTAACTTGAGTTCACTTGAGTTAACGTAAGTCGACACAAGTACATGTAAATGGAAAGCACCCAATGTAGCGTCAACTTTAATCATGTTACCTACTTTGACGCTAAAAATGAGCGTCGAGCGTCAGCATGAAAAGGCGCCTTTAAAGACCGATGGTCTTACCAGAGAGAAGCCTGAGAGCGGCCCATAGAGATATAAGAATAGAGTGCGCGAGTCATGCTAGCACGTAAGAGGCTGCGATATAGGAATAAAAAAAGAACGCTGCATATAGGCCCCTTCTGTCTCTCTTTTTTTTCTTTTGCCTGACAAAGACAGAAGGGGCCCATATGCAGCAGCTTTCTCTTTCTATTGCTATATCGCTTTTTCAGCCCGCTTGCGCACTCTATCCTTATATCTCTATGGAGCGGCCACGCCGTCGTTTTTCGTGAGTGGGATTCGATTGATAGGTAGACCTAGTAAAAAACCCTATACACCGGTCAATATAATTGGCTGTGGTCAAAAGCAACGTGGTCAAACGGGACGCTCCCTTTTTCGTACGACGCTTTTTCTAGGTCGTACACTAGCGGCGCGTGCATCCATTTTACGGCTGCCTGGAACTACATGGTCACCTCCATTTTCGGTGCCGGTAAAACGGCCGCGGTTGGTTCATGTCCGTGCTACGTCCATAATTGTGGATCTAAAATATCGAAATATTATGAATTTATTAACATGTTTTATTAACTTCGCGTAACGTTTTGGAATGTAGGTGAACTTTTAGAAATGAGTTTAGAAGTTTAGTGAAAGAGATTAGCGTGCGCAAAATTTTCGTGCATTACATACGTGTATTACATAAATAACATAAATACGTGTTATTAACATAAAATTAACATAAAATCGGACATTCCGCACTTTGTTATTATATGTACTTTAATCGTGGAAAAGCATTTATCAAGCGACGCGGTAGCGGCGCGACGCCAAGTATAAAAAAAAGGAGTAAAAAATGTATGAATCATAATAACGTCCGGGGTATCGCGAGTACCGCGCCGCTACTAAGCTTATCCGGAATTCTTGTCATATACGAGCTTTCTGTCAAGATATTTCTTGAACTAAAGCCATAATGAAAAATCTAACGGCATTTTGCTTATGTAATGTTAATATAAGTTTTCGATTGCGACTAGTTCGAAGATGATTGGTGCAACCAATCCCGAGGTCTCGAAAATTTGTACCCAAAAAAGTTATATAATTCTCACGTTTTAAGACTTTCAACTTTCAGTCACTCACGTACATACTCACGCACACACGCAAATCGATTTTGTCCCTCAAAGCATATTTGCAATGCGCAAATATAAAATATTTCGTTTGTGTGACTTGTTTCACTCGTGTCGTTTGACAGTTTGACAGTTTAGGTCAAACTGTCAAAGTAAACTGTTAAAGTAAATAAAGTTAAAAAAGAAGAGATAAAGTTAATGAAGAAGGGATAAAGAGGAAGAAGGAAAGACGAGAGAATATAAAGAGGTATGTATACATATATGTATTTAGATATATATATATGTATATATATATATATATTGTTATCAATTATATAATATTTAAATTATATCAATTATTTAAAATTATTTATATTTATGATTATATTTATAATTATTAATTATATAATTAATTTATAATAATCAAATATTTATAATTATTAAATATATTATTAATTATGTTTTTAAAGAAGAGGTAAAGAATAGACAAGAGGAAGAGAAAAGAGAGAGAAAGAGAAAGAGAGAGAAAGAAGAAAGACGGATTTTTATTTAAAGTTAAAGAAGACAAAGAATAAGCAAAAGAAAGAGAGAGAGAGGAAGAAAGAGAGAGAGAACGAAAAAAAGAGAAGGAGTATAATATTAAATAATGATACTGTTCAATATTATTTAATATTAATATTGTTACGCCCCTCGGATCTAAATCCTCTTCCTCGGGATCACCCCGTATACGTTTCCGGGAGATCGTCACCATGGCAGATATAATAAACAACGTCCGCGTGACTTTTGTTTATAGACGCCATGTCAGTCGGAGTCTGACTGTCAATACGATTTGACGTGTCACGCGACTTAAGATAATATCTCATTATTCTCAATATTGTACTTCTTCTTCTTGTATTCCTTGAGGTCGTGATTCCATTAAAACATATCTTGTGCATAACGAGTCTATTTATTTCGGGCGCGTGTGACTGTGAGTGTCTGTGAGAGGATATCTTTCGAGATATCTCGAAGGGCGTTTGAGGAACGCAACATTTTGGGGGCCCCTCCGGGATAGGACGAAAGGATCCATCGAAAGAACGCCCGAAAAATTTCATCCATGGCAGCGCAGAATCCTCTCAGAGTCACGCGATCTCGCCGAGCAGCGGCCGTCAACGAGACCGCCGACGCGGATGCTCTCCAAGCCGCGCTGCGAGAACTTCGAGAGATGCGAGATGAACGAGACCAACGGCTCGCAGACCAACAGGCTCGCTTCGAGGCTCTTCTAAGAGAGAAGGATGAACAGCTGAGACAACTAGAATTAAGAATTTCTTCGCATCACACACAACAGCTAAGTCCTTCCGAGAATAGAGCTTCCGGCGATACGCCTAATAATTTCCCGACTCGCGGCGATTTTCCGGCTTGCGCTACCTCGAGATCCGCGAACGCGAGTGCCGCGACGAACGCGAGTGCCGAGATTTTCGCGACCGAAACGACCGCCGACTTTCGTGCGAAAACGGGTTTGAAATTAAAGCCCGATACGTACGACGGAAAAGTTCCGCTGCGGGAATTCCTCTCCCAATTTCTCCTGATCGCGGTCGCAAACAAATGGGACGATAAGACGAAAACAATCTCTCTTGCCGCGAACCTCAGAGGAAAAGCGCGAACCGTCTTAGAAAATATAGAGAATTTCGAAGAATTTACTTTCGCGGAATTAAAATCGATTAAGCTAGAGTTACTTTTTGGGGACGGAAACTTGACTCAAAATTATTATTCGTTATTCACGAATAGAAAGCAAAAATACGGGGAAGATTTCGCGTCTTTCGGGACAGAACTAGAAAGACTTTCGCGATTCGCTTACCCCGAATGTTCTTACGAGGTCCGCGATAAAATCGCGTGCGCGCAGTTCATTTCCGCGATTTCTGACAATTTTGTAAGAAGAACCCTCCAATTAGAAGGGATAACTTCACTTAATTTCGCAATCGAAAGAAGTAAAGCGATCAAAATAATTAAAGAAGAAAATTACGAGAAAAAGAAAGATTTCGGGAACTACGGAAACAAAAGAGATTTTTATGAGAACAAGAAAGATAACGGAAATAATAATGGAAATAACGGGAATAAAAATTTCGATAAAAATAATGAGAGACGAGATTTTCAGAGGGGAGAGAGGAATCACGCGCGAACGAATTCCGACTCGAAAAGGTTTGACTCGAAGGGAAAAGCGCAGCCACAAAATAATAATTCTTCTTCGAAAGAATGCTGGTCTTGCGGAAAGACCGGCCATTTAAGATTTCAGTGCCCTGACGCGAAGGGAAACTGAATCCAGTTGAACTTTTCGGGGAAAGTTCGACTTTTTCGACTTTTAATTCCCCGATACCTGATTTTGTTGATTTCACCGAATATCGAATTAGAAGGATCCATAAAAAAGATTGTTTTTCTTATTTCGGAAAACTCAACGGAAAAACTTATTTATTTAAGATTGATACGGGCTCTGACGTTTCTTTATTAAATAGTAAACTCGCAGGAGAAGATCTTATAAAGACTCCAATAAAAGATATTATTTTAAAATGTCCAAATGGGGAGAAAATTTTAATTGAATGTTCGGTAAAAGTAAAAATTGAAATTGGAAATTATTACTTGGAAATCCCCTTATTTGTTGCAAATATAAATGATCAATGTATTCTTGGAGCTGATTTTCTAAAAATGATTAATTTAGACAATGTATTTAATAAAGTTTTCGAGAGTAATAAAGAATTAAAAGACTATCAATGTCTAAGAATTGAAAAATTTCCTAAAAAAATTCCATCTATTTTAAATAGTCTTTTCGAAAAGAGTTCTATTGATTTAAAAGAAAATGAAAAAGAAATTTGCTAATTTTCTAAATAAATTTCAAGATCTATTCTCCTGCGATATTGTTGCTGGTTGTTGTGATGTAATTGAACATGTTATCAATGTGCAAGACTCTCCCCCAATTAAACAGGCACCCCGTAGATTTCCTTTTCAACAGAGGGAGGAGGTGGATAAAATCATGAAGGAAATGATTACCGAAGGAATCATCGAAGAATCTCAAAGCCCTTGGGTTTCGCCGGCCGTCATGGTGAAAAAGAAAGATGGAACCCTGAGATTCTGCATCGATTACCGAAAACTCAACAACATTACGGTAAAGGATTCCTATCCCCTCCCTCGCATCGACGATATTCTAGATCAGTTGTCAGGATCTTGAGGGGCAGCTGGCTCGTTGGTTGGAGAGACTCCAAGAATTCGACTTCGAGGTACAACACCGCAAAGGAGAGTCTCACAAGAATGCCGACGGATTATCTAGACGACTTTGTGAGACTTTTGGCTGTGAATATTGCGCCAGAGTCGAAGGAAGGAGCAATTTGGAAAACGAAAAGATAGTTGCCCGACTCACACTTCAAGGAGAAGATCTTGAAGATTGGAAAAAAGATCAGGAAGAAGATCCTGACATCGCCATTATAATACAAGGAAAAAGAGAAGGAACACGTCCACCCCGTTCCGAATTATCGACTCGAGACATTTCCGCTCAAATTTATTGGACTTACTGGGATGCATTAATTCTTCGGGAAGGAATCCTTTACAAGAAGTGAGAAGCCCCAAATTTGAAGTTTAGTTTTCTTCAATTAATTGTTCCTCGGAAACGAGTGAAACAGATCCTCGAAGAGATAAATGATTCTCCATCAGGAGGTCATTTCGGAGTAAATAAAACTTTGGAAAAAGTTCGTAAGCGCTTCTATTGGGCGACTTACAAGCAAGACATCGAGAATTGGTGCAAGTCTTGCAAAGTTTGTGTTTCAAAAAAGGGCCCCACAGGAAAAGGAAAATCCCCCATGCAGATCTACAACGTCGGAAATCCGTTTGAGAGAATTCAAATGGATGTTTTAGGTCCGCTCCCGATTACTTCTTCCGGGAACAGATATTTGATCGTCATCATCGATTGCTTCACCAAATGGGTAGAAGCTTTTCCCTCGAAGAATATTAGAGCAAAGACGGTTGCAGAAATCTTCGTCAACGAATTTATTTCGAGACACGGAGTACCTCTGGAGGTACATACCGACCAAGGGAAGAACTTTGAATCAAAACTTTTTGCCGAATTGATGGAACTGCTTGGAATTAGGAAAACACGGACTACCCCGTTACATCCTCAGTCTGATGGTCAAGTCGAACGACAACATCAGACTATAATAAACTATTTAGCGAAGTATATTTCTGAGAATCAGAAGGATTGGGATCGGTGGATTCCCATGTTCCTTCTAGCTTACAGATCTTCGAAGCACGAAACTACTGGAATGACTCCTGCGGAATTATATTTTGCTCGAGATCTAAGACTTCCAGTAGATTTATTACGAGGGAACCTTCCAAGGACACAAGAGACAGAATCTTCTTCTTCAATTGAGAATTTCGCTAGTACTCTTAGAGAAAAACTAGACGAAATTCATTCCGAAGTTAAAGAGAAGATGGATGCAAAATCTTCTCGAGTGAAGAGTTGGTATGATGGGAGTTAGAAAGATTCTTTTTCAGGAGGGAGAGAGAGTCTGGTTCTACAACCCCCGAAGAATTAAAGGAAAGGCTCCAAAATTGCAGAGCAATTGGGAAGGACCTTTCTTGATTCTGAAGAAGTTCAACGATGTGGTGTACTGCATTCAGAAGACACCAAGACATCGGAAGAAAGTGGTTCACGCGGATAGACTAGCTCCATTTATAGATAGGGATATTGTTAATTGTTAGTTAGGTCAGAGCCTGAATAAAATTGTTAGGGATTGAAGAGTTGTGTGTATGCGTGTTGTGTGAATGTGTGAGAGTGAATGTCTGTTTTAGAATTCTTTCTGTGTTTGTTTTCTTTTTCAGTTGAAGATCTTCTAGATCTTCAAAATTTTTCTGAGTCTTCGGTACGAGAGGATTCTCCGAGAAAGTTCCTGTGGCTGAAGCTCAACGAATAGCTGATACCTTCCAAAAGGAGACTTCCCATTCGTGTTCCATGGTCGTTTGGTTCTTCAACTGAGAAGACCATCTCATCTTCGACAGGATGGTCATTTGGTTCTTCTTCGATTGAGAAGACTCTCTCTCGTGGTTTTTGATCCGTGGTTTTCCCACGAGACGTAGGGCAAATGCCGAGACAGAGACTTGGGGAGTCCACGAGGGACGATGGGTCCACGGAAGATATCCCCCCCCCTTGTCTGAAGATTCGACGCTTTCTTCGATTTTCTCCGGAAGACTGATCAGCGGGAGCACAACAACAACGAGGACAACATCAACAGGGATTTTCAACTCGGCGGTGTAGAGGAAAGTTTGGCCAACTTTTCTCAAGAGGCACCGTTCGGGTACGGAGAAGAAGAGGACGAAGCTCGGTAACCTGCTAGCAGCAGCTAGAGGGAGAGCAGGATTCGTCCGGACGAAGAGGACGCAAAGGATTGGGACCAGACGTTTCGCTCGTTAACCTGCTAGCAACAGCTAGAGGGAGAGCAGGAATATTCGTCGGTGCCTATCAGCGTCAGTCCTGGGTCTTCATTAGTCTCCGTAACGGATTGTCGGGACGACAATCTGGAAGGAGGGGGGTAGTGTTACGCCCCTCGGATCTAAATCCTCTTCCTCGGGATCACCCCGTATACGTTTCCGGGAGATCGTCACCATGGCAGATATAATAAACAACGTCCGCGTGACTTTTGTTTATAGACGCCATGTCAGTCGGAGTCTGACTGTCAATACGATTTGACGTGTCACGCGACTTAAGATAATATCTCATTATTCTCAATATTGTACTTCTTCTTCTTGTATTCCTTGAGGTCGTGATTCCATTAAAACATATCTTGTGCATAACGAGTCTATTTATTTCGGGCGCGTGTGACTGTGAGTGTCTGTGAGAGGATATCTTTCGAGATATCTCGAAGGGCGTTTGAGGAACGCAACAATATTATTAATAAATATTTAATATTATTAAATTTAATTAGAATAGTAAATATTAATATTAATATTATTAAATTTAATTAGGGTATTAAATATTACTAAATTATATATTAAACTTTTTAAATATTTGAACATTATTATATTTAATGATCATTTAAATCTTTTATTTAAAGTTAAAGAAGAGACGAAGAAAATGTAAAAGAAAGAAATAGAGAGATGGAGAGAAAGAGAGAGAAGAAAGAAAGAAAATCTTTGATTTAAAATTAAAAAAGACGAAGAATGAACGAGAGAGATAGAGAGAGGGGGGGGGGGAGAGAGAGAGAGAGAGAGAGAGAGAGAGAGAGAGAAGAGAAGAAGTATAATTAAATAAAATATAATTAATATTATGTATAATTAAATAAAACTATTATATCTTTTTACATTATATCTTTTTATTATATCTTAACAATTAATTACAAATTTTAATTTTACGACGTAAAGAATATAGTAATTAAAAAATAAAAGTTAATTAGGGAAAAAATAGAAAAGAAATTCAATATAAAAAAATACCATAATTTTTATTTATTAAAAAATGAAACAAAAATGTATACACATAAAATAAAGTAAGAAAGTGACAAAGCGAATAATATTTATAGTAATATTTTTTTTATAGTAAATATATTGAACATTATGATAAACATACATGGAAGTAACATACATATTATCAATTATCAAATTGATAAGATAAATTATGTTACATTAAATAAACTTTGAATAATACTTTGAATGACTTTGAATAAACTTTGAAAGTAACTTTCTTTGCTCTTGTTGACTCTCTCCCTCTCTCTCTCCCTCTTCCCCCTCTCACTCTCTCTCTCTCTCTCTCTCTCTCTCTCTCTCTCTCTCTCTCTCTCTCTTTCTCTCTCTCTCACTCAATAATTTATTTAAATAAATTTATTTAATAATTTAATTCTTGATGTTACCAGTCAGTAATTAACGGGATAAATAATTTTGACGACCAATACTGGCTAAATTAGCATTTAATGTAACACGACGTTTCGACCGTGGGTTTCGGTCCTTTTCAAGTGTACTACAAAAATTACAACAGATTAAAAGATGTTACTGTGCTTATAAAAAAGTTAAATTCGATTTATAGTGATGCGCAACAAAATATTAAAGAGAAAATTAAAATTTTTTCTTACGTTTAAAATGATTGATGCTGTGCGAATGTCACATCTTGTCTAAAGTAAAAGAACTAACAAACTAAGAAGGGACTAAACAACCTTTAATGTATTGTCATAAACATTGTTTAGATTTTCCGTATCTTTTTGTAGGTTAATTGTGTTTTTAGTTTTTTTGATAAAAAACATTTCGGCTATTTCTCTCTTCTTAGTATGTTTCTCATTATGTAATATCGTCGGTTTATCCCAGTCAAAATCATGATTAAAATCTAACTTATGTTTACTGATAATTGAATGATTAGACGCATGCAATTTAATATTATTATAGTGTTCTTTAACTCTAGTATTTAAAAATCTTTTTGTTTGGCCAATGTATGACGTAATACAATTTTTGCAGTTTATTTTATATACTAAATTAGTTCTAACATCATTCTCCAATCTATCTTTGCCGCGTTTAATTACAGAATCCAATTTTTTGGGTATTGTATAGACCACATTAAAACCTAATGTATTAAATCAATCCATAAAAAACGATCGTTTAACTGTCTCTTTGGAGTTTGTGAAAAATATTGAGACTAACCATCATAAATTCCTTGGTGATTCCCATGAAAAAATCAGACAAACTGTAGCTAACACTCTAAAAAAATTTTTATGTGAGGAAAAGCATGTGAGTTATGTGAATAGATATATTCTTGATAGTTTTTATATGAGCAAACGTTTTTTACATGAAAATGAAGACATTTTGGTAACGAAAGCTGACAAAGGCCAGACAACTGTAATTATGGACAGGAATGATTATATAAACAGAACTGAGTTATTATTAAGTGATCAATATACGTATAAGAAATTAAATAAGGATCCAATTAAACGCTTAACTAATAAGATACATTCTTTAGTGAAATCGTGGCGTGATAACAACCTCATCGATGAAAAAGTGTACAGATATCTAAACGTTACAAATGGGAACCTACCACGCTGTTATGGGCTGCCCAAAATTCATAAAATTGGTTTCCCTCTACGTATTATTGTATCGTCACTCGGTAGTCCGTTATACAATGTTGCGCGTTACATTCACGGTATATTGCATGCTTCTATTACAAAACCTCCCACATCAAAGATGGATGGTCCTTTGCTAATAAGATCAAAAATATAGCTAACAATGATGATGAAGTACTAATTTCATTGGATGTCACGTCACTATTTACCAATATTCCTAAAGATTTAGCATTAAAGGCAATTATGAAACGTTAGTGTGACATTAGTACGAAGACAAATTTCAATGAAGCTCAGTTTTTATATGCCGTGGAATTGATTTTAGACTCGACGAGTTTCAGTTTTAATGGGCAGTTTTATGAGCAAATTTTTGGCAGCCCGATGGGTTCCCCTTTGTCACCAATTTTGGCAGATTTGGTAATGGACGATTTGGAGACACACTGTTTAAATTTGTTAGGCGATTCGGTAACTGTTTTTTATAGATACGTAGACGACATTTTTGCAGTAGCTAAGCGATCGAAGATAGAAGAAATTTTGACGACATTTAATAACTATAATGAACGGTTAAAATTCACTCATGAGATGGAATCAAACTCGTGTATAAATTTTTTGAATACCATGGTTATAAGAAATAACGGTAAATTATTGACTAATTGGTATAGAAAACCAACTAATTCTGACAGATATATAAATTTTTATTCGAACCACCCCTTTAATTACAAAATTAACACCGTTTATAATTGACCGATCAAACGATCTCGTAGAGAGATGTTCGATCGTAATTATATGAAAGGTCTCGTTCGAGCGATTATACGTGTAGTACCGCCTTCCACGCCCGTGGCGCCACAATCTTAAGAGTGATTTTTTTTCCTTCCTAACTCATGCATGCTTCTCTACTTCATATATTTTAGAGCTCTATGAGCATCTTTATATGCAATAAAAATTATTAGCACGGGTTGGGAATTGATGAAATCCATTGGGTGGGAGTAATCGCTCGAACGAGACCTTTCATATAATTACGATCGAACATCTCTCTACGAGATCGTTTGATCCGTCAATTATATTCGGGTCTCGTTCTCGCGATTATACGTGTAGAGGTTTAGAGAATTAATTTTTATTTGCCAGTTAACTGTATAATGTTTTATTTGCTTGTAATACAAACTCTGAACTTCAACATAACATAGAATAAACTTAAATTTTTCTTTTGCTAGCCACTTAAATAACATAAAATTAAAATTAAAATCTCGTTTTCCCCTTTTTTTTTACTTTAGCTGTGCATCAGTGTTTCCGCAAACGATTTTTTGTTTGAAACAATAACTCTGTTGTAGTGTTTTGCAAAAACTTGGGAGTTTTTCGACCAACTAGCTGTTTTTCTGATTGACTCTAAATCTAGCCCTCTCTTTAAAGCCGCTGATGTAGCTGCATGTCTCGTCGAGTGCGCGGTAAATTTTTCGCTTATTCCACAACGAGACATAGCTGCCTTTATCCATCTCCCTATTGTCGCCGCGGAAACTGCCCTAGTCGGTTTCTTAATTGTTAAAAATAGACTGTCTATTTCTCCTCTCAATCTCGATGTCTTTTGGATATAAGTGTCCAGTGTCGATGCAATACATAACTTTTTCCGAAAAGTAAGATAGGACTAATAACGGTTGATATGCTCCCGGCCGAGAAGTTTTTATTCTATCGGTTATTTCGATTTCATACCCTTCTGCACTACGCTTCATATTCGACAGCTTAATTAAAGCTAATGTTTGCGCTCTATGCGCCGTTCCTAACGCGAGTAATAACACGAGACGTTCCGTCAAGCAATCAAGAGTTAGCTCTTCTAAGGGGAACCATTCTTCAACTTTTTGAAATACTATGTTAACATCCCAAGTTCTATCATATTTTGGCCTTACTGGTCTAAGCATGAAAACGCCCTTAAAGAATCTCGAAATATTTTTATCCTGGCCAATATTGCCGCCGCTAATTAATGAAATCGCCGATCTTATCGAGTTCAATGATCCATATGCTGCTCCTTCTTCGAATTTTTTTGTGAGAAATCTAACGACCTCCTCTCCTTCTGGTTGATAGGGGTCTATCTCCTGGTCTAAGCAGAAAGCCCACCATTGTCTTAACGGCCCTGCGTATTGTTTGTGAGTTGACTCCGTTATCGAGGCTTCGAATATATCTAGCAATGATCCTGGTAATCCTCTCCTTCTAAAAGACTCCCTGATAATATGCCTACCATCAGGGACAGCTTTCTTGCTAGCGGGTGGTGAATGGAAGGGGAAATAAGCAGTAGGCGACGGTTTAAAGATTAAAGGTTTCTTTAACAATAATCTCATAAATAATGGAAACCATGGTTGGCTACTCCAGAGGGGAACTACTACTATCCCCGTGGCCCTATCTACCACAATCTTTTTTAAGACTCTTAAAATGAGAGCGAATGGTGGAAAAGCCCAAAACAATCCTAATGAATGCCAATCCTTGGTGAACGCATCAATTACAAGTGCCTCCGGATCGTTTTCCCAAGAAAAATATCTTTCACATTTTGTATTACATCGCGTGGCGAATAAGTCAATCTCCGGTTCTCCGAACGCTCCTACAGCCCGACGAAACGCGTAGTCTGCCAATTCCCATTCCGTATCTATGTTTTTATCCGCGATTCTCGATCAGCTTCTACATTGTCCTCGGATTTTATGTACGAGACCACTAACCAAATATCTCTCGTCTCACACCACTGCCAGATCTCTTCTGCAATCCTATGTAAATTAGGATGTTGCACTCCTCCCATTTTATTCACATACGATACCGCCATGGTGTTATCTATACGCAGAAGAATTTCACAATTTCTAATATTCTTTGCAAAGCTTTTTATCGCGAATAGGGCTGCCTTTAGTTCTAACCTATTAATATGTAATTTTTTTTCTTTCTCCGTCCAAAACCCTCGAGCTCTCTTCCCTTCGCAGAACGCGCCCCATCCCGTAGTGGAGGCATCCGAGAAAATTTCGTGTCTATAATTGCCTTGTCTAATAGGGTTCGAGGATCTTGGAATATTCATCTTCCACCAATCGAAAACTGCCTTAAGTTTCTCTGGAATACGCATTTTTGCATCATAATTATCGTCATTCTTTAATAATTCTAAGTATCTAACTCTTTCAAGACTTTTAGTGTATAATCTGCCATATTTTACTGCTGGACAAGCTGCATTAATCGAGCTCACAAAATTAGACCACTGTCTAATAGAAACTACTTTTCCTGGACTAAATTTTTTCAAAAGACCAAGTAATTTTTGTCTTTTGTCTTTAGGTAACTCTAATGACATTTTTATAGTGTCATACATTATTCCTAAGAATTCTGTCTTTTGTTCGGGATCCAACTTACTTTTATCATAATTAATTATGAATCCTAATCTTTCCAACACCTCAATCGATGCTTTCACATTACTAACACATTCCTGTTTAGATGATGACACAAGGAGCATATCGTCTAAATAAATAACTGAAGAATAACCTCTTTTACGCAAATAATTCACTATTGGTTTCAGAATTTTTGTGAATATGTATGGGGCTACGTTAAGCCCAAACGATAGACATAAAAATTCGAAATACTGGCCTTGAAAAATAAATCTTAGATATTTAGATGAATTTTTATCTATTGGAATCATGAAATACGCATTTTCTAAATCTAGTTTTGCTAGAAAATCGTTTTTTGAGATTAATTTCGTTACTGTGCGACTATCTTCTAATTTAAAGTGCTTTGTTTGTATAAATTCATTTAGCTTTTTTAGGTTTAACACAAATCTGTCTGACCCGTCTGCTTTTGGTACTAAAAAATACGATGAAACAAATTGTGGTTTCTCTGCGATACAGGGTCTAATAGCTCCTAAATCTAATAATTTATTTATCGCTTTCCTAACGTCGTCTAAAGACTGCGAGCCCTGTAGTAATGGCGCCGTTGGTACTTGTGCCTGAAACGGCGGAAACGTAAACCGAATTTTGTATCCTTTGATAGAATTAATAACAAACTTATTGCTAGTGATCGATCTCCATTCCTCAACGAAGTATTTTAGACGACCAGCCGCTCTCACCTCTAATGCTTGTGATGATCTGATCTCGTCGACCTTGTGGACGTTCTCCTGTTCCACTGCGAGTTTCTCTGGCGGTCTTTGAACCGTAGAGACTTTTGAGGGCCTCCTTTCCACGCCTGCTGCGAATGACCCTTGGACTTCTGCGGCAGGCTTTTCCTGTTTCCCCAGTTTGACATTTTCAGGGGCTTCTTGACTTGTTGGTGAGGGGTAAGATCCTCTACTACCTTACCCAGGGATTTTGTGTGCTTGAGTCGTTTAAACAATTCATTGCCAAACAGCTCCTCCGTTATTTCAGACTTTTTAAATAATTCCCTGTATTTTTCTTCAATGCCGGGTAGAATAAATGCTCTTCTCATTATGGATTTTTGATAATGCAATCCAGCTAATAGTTTGCCTGCGTTACCCAAGTTTTGTAGGAGGGCACTGGATATGTCCCCTTCTTCAAGTTCCAAAATTAGGGAGATACCTTTGGCTATAGCTACCATTGCGGAGCCCAATGCATTTTGAGAGGACACAAAATGCTTGTCTCTGGTCTTCGCTACTCCTGACATGTAAGCCAGAATTTCAGGATTCAACTTAGGGGCTTCTACGTACAAAATTCCTTTTCTAGAGAATTTTTTCATGACTTCTTCTCGTACTTTCCCCTCTTCTTCTTCTCGCTTCTTGTGATCTTCTTCTTCTCCTTCGTATAGACCCTTACGCATCCAATTCATCCATTCTGTAACCAGCACAGGATGCAGGGTAATGTCATCCGACTGAGCTGGTTCTGTTTTTAAACATAATCTCTCTCTAGTTTCATTGCTGAGGCTTCTCGCTGCCTCCGTTGTCTCCTCTTTTGTCGATTTAGTCTCCTCACTTGTGTCTGATTCTCCCCCTGACGTGGAGGAATTTGATCTTTCCTCCCCTTCACTCGCGTCCTCTTCCGCAAGGTCCTCTACGAGGTCACTTGTGGCAGCTGCTTAACATAGAAGAAAATTTTTGTATATATATATATATATATAACAGCTGACTCGCCTTACGACATGTCCCTCCTCTAGTGAGGGCTCGTCGTCGCGAGATTTTTACTAACGTGCGATCTGTCCTTCCTCTAGTGAAGGCTCATCGCCGAGAATCGTGCGATATGTCCTTCCTCTTGTGAAGGCTCATCGCTAGGACTTTTGCGAGTATATTTGTTCACTTACCATTTTCCTTATCCTTCTCGAGATCTTGTGCCTTGTTAATAACAATGGCTGCCGGAGGTTCCTTAACCTCCTCGATCGTTTCCTTCTTCAGCTTCCTTAACTTTTTTCGCAGACTTCTCATCTGCTTGTTTATTTCGTCTAGATCGTCGTCGGTCACTTTCCTTTTCGACATCCTCAATACTATATATGCAAATATATGTATCTCTTCTTAATTTCCTCTACAATCACTCTATGATATGACTCCTTCGAGCACAAAAAACGTTATGAAGTAGAGAAGCATGCATGGGTTAGGAAGGAAAAAAAAATCACTCTTAAGATTGTGGCGCCACGGGCGTGGAAGGCGGTACTACACGTATAATCGCGAGAACGAGACCCGAATATAACTTAGTTGACCATGCTATATTACTGTAGGATGATAGGATAGAAAAGAATCTGATCCACCACTCGGATAAAAGTATATAATTGTTTAATGGGGTAATACAGAGGATACTCGTTATGACGTCACTTGCGTGTCTCTCGCCCGCGCGTCGTCACACACCTGCCGTGCGTCTCTCCGCCTCTCTCCTGCCCGTCGCCGCGCACGCGCAGTTTCTCTCTCTCGCCGCCTACAACTCGCTCTCGCACGCCGCGTTGCGAACAATGACAAATAATATAAAAAAACGGGTCGCCTCTTTTTACAAATCAAATAATAAAATAACTAAAATAGCGCCTCCCTACACTCGGCCATCCGACTGCATCTGACCTCAGATGTCCTGGTTTATTTCGGTACAGCGTTGTTTAGGGACTCGGTCCACGGTTTTATATATTCCGCGGCTGTGGAAGTTTCGCGTGGTCCTTCTCCTTCGCCTATCTTTTGAACGATATATCTGTCGTTTCTCAGCTCTCGTCTAATCTGGTAAGGGCCAAAATATTTTGCAGCTAACTTCAATCCGGGTCCGCCTTGCGTGCGTTTTATGGCAACTAAATCTCCTTCTTTATATACGTTTGGAGTCTTCTGGGTTTTGTTATAGCTGCGTTTGTTTTCTTCCTGAATTTTTGCAATATTTTCTCTTGCTCGCTGTCGAAGATCCTCACGCTTTTCTAGGAATAATTCCGCTTCTTCTGCTTGTAAAAGGTCACTAATTATTGAATCTTCTTTTATCTTCATTTGTGTCCCAAATAAAAGTTTAAATGGCGATATTCCAGTACTTCGTGACGGTGCGTTGTTTAGATATTGTTGTGCTCGCACAACGTGTTTGTGCCACTGGGTGGGATTTGGTGCAGATAATTTCGTCAAAATAGGTATTAAAATACGGTTAACGCGTTCCACTTGACCATTTCCACGCGTACTCCTGTGACAATAGTGGAATGTTCGATGTTCTCTTCTTCACAGTAATTTCGAAATTCATGGGAAGTAAAGGCTGTTCCCCGGTCTGATATTATTCGTCTAGGATTGCCGAAGATAGCGCTCTGTTGCATGAGCCTATCTAGTACCTCTCTTGTATTTGTCGATTTTGTAGGATATAACCAGATGAATTTCGCAAAGGCGTCGATGACTACGAACAAGTGTCGGTAATTTTTCTTGGTAGATGGCAGAAAACCCAGATGATCCACGTGGTAAGTATCGAACGGCTTTTCTCCTTTCGGGATCGGATGTAACCAACCTTCTTTTTTTCCAGATTTTCTTTCAGCTAGAATACAGCTAATACAATTTTGAATGACGTCTTCGGTTTTCTTTCGCATTCCCGTAAACCAATAATTCATTTTTATTAGTTTTTCCGTTTTGTCCGGGCCAAAATGTTTTTGTTCGTGTGCTCTTCGAATGACGCTGTTTTGCATCAACTCTGGAACAACAATTAATGTTTCTCCGTTCAAATTTTTACACAGAAGTTTATTCTTGAGAGTGTACTCTTCTGTTCGGCCTCTTTCCACTTGTTCGCGAAGGTTCGCAATTTCTAGATCGTTTTCTTGTTGTTTACGTAATTTTGCTAATATACTATCATCGTCTTCATAATAATCATGGCTGTCGGCAAGGCGTTCCGGCTCAAAGCGTCGACGTGACGCATGTTTTTTCCAGGGCGGTGTTCCATCGTATATTGGAAATCTTGCAGAAAAAGCACCCATCTGGCAATTCGAGGACTGGTATCGGTTTTCTTCATCGTCTGGGCGAATGCTTGACAATCCGTGATTATTTTAAACGGTATACCGATTAAATATACCCTAAATTTTCGTAACGCTTTTATAATCGCGAGGACTTCTAACTCATAACTATGGAATTTTGACTCGCTCTCCGTCGTTTTACCGCTGGCGTAGTAAACGGGATGGAATAGGCGATCTTCGCTATCCCGTTGTAATAGTATGGCTCCGTAGCCTTTAGAGGAAGCGTCTGTATGTAACTCGATTTCAGCTCCTGGGTGATAAATTCGTAATATCGGTCTATTACTAAGAGTTTTTTTTAATTGTTCGAATGCGCGTCTTTCTTCGTCACCGAAATTAAATTTAACGTTTTCTTTTAACAAGTTCGTCAGAGGATATGCGACCGAAGCACTTCGGAATAAACTTCCTAAAATATCCGGTGAGTCCTAGAAAACTTTGAATAGCTTTTTTATTAGCCGGCGTAGGGAATTTTTTTACCGCGTCCGTCTTTTTGTCGGATGGAGTCACCGTCCCGTCTTGTATAATAAACCCTAAATAATTAACTCTCGTTTTTAGGAATTGGCAGTTTCCCCAGTTAATTTCTAAACCATGTGAGCTCGCGACTTATAACACTTCCTCTAAACGCTGAAGTCCTTCTTGTATATCGCTAGATGGTATAATTAAATCATCCATATATAATGATACTTTCTTTCCGATAACTAACTTAGCAAAAATCGCACTAATATACCTTTGAAAATATGCGGGCGACGTACTTAAGCCAAACGGCATTCGTAAAAATTCATAGTGTCCATTAGGGACTATACACGCCGTATATTTACAGCTATCTTTCGCAACGGGCACGTGAAAAAATCCGTTCTTAAGGTCTATGGTATTAAATATTCTCGCTCCTCTTAACGGTCGATTTGATCCTCCATGTTTGGCAATGGATCTTGTTCTAACTATTTTATCATTTAACTTCCTATAGTCAACGCATACTCGCATTGTGCCGTTTTTTTTAACTAGTACGACCGCGCTGGCATATTCCGAAACCGATTGTCGTATAATACCTTCATCTAACCATTTGTATATTTGTTCATCGAGTATTTTTTGTTCTGTCTCTGATAATCGGCGAGCGCGACTATAAACGGGTGTTTCGTCTTTCAAAACAATATTTAATTCGACTCCTACGTCCTGAATTTTCTTGGATTTATATCCTGATATTAACTCCTTCACTTTATTTTTATATATCTGATCCTTAATATGTGTCACGTCCGCTGCGTTTGTTTCGTCGCTCTGATCCAACGCGTTTACCGTGGGCAATTCGGAAAATTGTTCGACTATTTCCGCGATTCGAATACTTTTGTCCTTCATTGTTAATTCGACGTTATCTCGAAATAGTATATCGGTACCTATAAGAATTTCGTACTGCAATAGTGTCTCGAATATTACATGCAGCGATACATCAAATGTACATTCGTCAATAGCAATATTAACTCGCGTTTCCCCAAACATAGTTAATTCGTTTAATCCAATACCGCGGAATTTCATTCGTCGCTGAGTTAGCGTCGGCGCCCCGACTTTGATATAAGAATCCGCTCGTATTAGACTAATGTCGCTACCCGTATCAATTAAAGCCGATAGTTCGATTCCGTTGATCGTAACGTTCTTACAACATTTTTCTGTCTTACTACTTGCCGCGTTACAATTCTTTTTATCTTTAGCCGCCGTCTTTTCGCCTTCCGCCGCGGGACACTTTGTTGCGATATGCCCATATTCTTCGCATCGGAAACATTTGACGCCTTTCTCTTTATTCGGACATGACGCGCTTAAGTGATTTTTATTTCCGCAATTAAAACACCGTTTAACGTCTTGTTTGTCACTCTCGGAACGCGAATACTTTTTTTTCTTATCGTCTACTTTACCCGGTCTCGATTTTTTCTTCATCGTTTCGTATACCACTAATTTCCGTTTTAATTCCGAAATACTTTTAGCGCCATATAAAATTACCTTATTTATCTCGTCGTCGTGTATACCGTCTACTATATATTGGATTACCGCGGTAACCTCCACCTTTGCTCTGGCCGCGATCTCCATCATCCTGTAGCAATATTCCTGGTATGTTTCATCCGTCTTCTTTCTTCTTCTTTGTAACTGCAGATGTACGTCGTGGCTGTCGACTTTTTGGGCGAATTCACGTTTTAATGCTATTTTCATCTCCTTCCATATCTTCCCTCTTGTCTCGTATTTCACAAATAACTTCGCCGACCCGCGAAGAAGCTTCTTTGCATAGATCGTCTTCTGTACGTCACTCCATCGACATAGAGTAGCTGTTTCGTCGAAATCTCTAATTCATTGTTTAACGTTCTTACCGTCGTCGCCGCTGAATGTATCTATAGAATCCTCCACGTCCTTGAAGGTTAGCACGTATCTCTTGTGCCCTCGTGACCTTTCAGAAGACGCTCGCCGTTGCTCGTCTTCTTCCGAATCGTTGCTGGAATCGGATTCGCTGTCGTCTTTACGATCCGTCTGATCGCGCTCATCGTCGTCGCTAACGCCTGCGTCTTCGTCTTCGGCCTTTTGATCTTCGAGAACTATCGCCGCTCGGAACCGTTCTACCAGATCCGCCTTATTTCCCGTCGTCTTAAGTTTGCGGCGTTTTAGCTCGTCTTTCAATCTAGCCACCGTCATAGATTCGGCTTTCGTAGCGCCTTGTTCTTCGTCGTTCCTCTCGGTCTTGTCGTCGTTTGTCGACATCTTCTTTTTTTTCTTTTATCGTCTTTTCCTCTGCTTCTGCTCGTATCCCGGACGAGCCCCCAATTTTGTAAGATGATAGGATAGAAAAGAATCTGATCCACCACTCGGATAAAAGTATATAATTGTTTAATGGGATATGTGCGTAATACAGAGGATACTCGCTATGACGTCACTTGCGTGTCTCTCGCCCGCGCGTCGTCACACACCTGCCGTGCGTCTCTCCGCCTCTCTCCTGCCCGTCGCCGCGCACGCGCAGTTTCTCTCTCTCGCCGCCTACAACTCGCTCTCGCACGCCGCGTTGCGAACAATGACAAATAATATAAAAGAACGGGTCGCCTCTTTTTACAAATCAAATAATAAAATAACTAAAATAGCGCCTCCCTACATTACTATCAGATAAACAATTCCATAAAAATAATATTTTAACTGTTGAAAGAATTCTAATAAATAATTGCTTCCCGAAACATACTATAAAACACTTTGTTGATAAAAGAATGAATATTTTAATAGAACGTAATAACAACAATTATTCTGTAAATAACGAGAACACTAATAATACGACAAATGGATATGATATTGATTCTATTATTTCTTTACCATTTGTCGAAGATGTTAGTGAAGGCATTAGTCGATCGCTTAATACATTAGGTTTTAATGTGGTTTATACAATACCCAAAAAATTGGATTCTGTAATTAAACGCGGCAAAGATAGATTGGAGAATGATGTTAGAACTAATTTAGTATATAAAATAAACTGCAAAAATTGTACTACGTCATACATTGGCCAAACAAAAAGATTTTTAAATACTAGAGTTAAAGAACACTATAATAATATTAAATTGCATGCGTCTAATCATTCAGTTATCAGTAAACATAAGTTAGATTTTAATCATGATTTTGACTGGGATAAACCGACGATATTACATAATGAGAAACATACTAAGAAGAGAGAAATAGCCGAAATGTTTTTTATCAAAAAACTAAAAACACAATTAACCTACAAAAAGATACAGAAAATCTAAACAATGTTTATGACAATATATTAAAGGTTGTTTAGTCCCTTCTCTTAGTTTGTTAGTTCTTTTACTTTAGACAAGATGTGACATTCGCACAGCATCAATCATTTTAAAGACGTAAGAAAAAATTTTAATTTTCTCTTTAATATTTTGTTGCGCATTACTATAAATCGAATTTAACTTTTTTATAAGCACAGTAACATCTTTTAATCTGTTGTAATTTTTGTAGTACATTTGAAAAGGACCGAAACCCACGGTCGAAACGTCGTGTTTCATTAAATGCTAATTTAGCCAGTATTGGTCGTCAAAATTATTTATCCCGTAAATTTATTTAATTAATAAATTTTCTTCATTGGAACGTACGTTTCGATCCTATGTTTCGGACTATCTTCAGAATCTGCAGTATACAGGTTACTGTATACTTTTATTGTTACATAAAAAACTTTTTATAATTTTTACAAAAAGCAGTGAAATCACAACAAAATCTTTACAAAAGATAAAAACACGCCAAGTATAAAAAAGTTTGACATTGTTTGCAAAATTTTAGAAATATACAGCTCAAAAATAAATATAAGATCATAGCTACTCAGCCAAGTATAAATTGTTTATCAATTTTGCAAATTAATATCTGATCCGATAGAAAGTTTATCACAGAATCACCTTTGTATTTTTAAGAATAATATTATCATCTGTATAATCAAAACGATTTAGACCCGGCATTGAAGGGATTAAAACTAAAGTGACGAACAAAAACTTGGCGTGCCCGGATCGGGGCATTAAAATCTGACGTGCAATGAACGGTATATGCATTAGCAAATACAGGGGGTGGACAAAATAATGTGAACACCTGAATAATACACTATATTTGTTTATTAATAAGTTGTTGGGCTACCATTTGCTTTTAATACAGCTTGAATTCTTCTGAATATGGTGTATTTTTAAACACGAAATCTTATTTATTATTCTACACAAATTAATTTATAGATTAATTTTTAAACAATCGTATTAAAAAATTTATGTAATTTTAATGCCCCGACCCGGGCACGCCAAGTTTTTGTTCGTCACTTTAGTTTTAATCCTTTCAATGCCGGGTCTAAATCGTTTTGATTATACAGATGATAATATTATTCTTAAAAATACAAAGGTGATTCTGTAATAAACTTTCTATCGGATCAGATATTAATTTGCAAAATTGATAAACAATTTATACTTGGCTGAGTAGCTATGATCTTATATTTATTTTTGAGCTGTATATTTCTAAAATTTTGCAAACAATGTCAAACTTTTTTATACTTGGCGTGTTTTTTCTTGTGTAAAGATTTTGTTGTGATTATTCTATTCAACCAATAAAAAGATTAGCATGAAAAACAAAATAATTTTCGGTCGGTAAAACAGACGACTTTAGGATCCCCTTAAATCAACAAAGAACGCATATATTTGTGCATTGTTTGTACTATAATTCATATGAATATGTTATCTATGGTGCTTCTTCCTTTTTTAAAACCTGCTTGCGTTTCTGGCATTATCTCTTTTTTTCTATTTCTTTTTTTAGCTTCTGCTGTAACAACATTGCATAGATTTTAAATGATGTGTTGAGCAAAGATATACCTCTTATATAATTCTTCATCTTGTCTCTGTCCCCTTTATTGAAAATCAGCGTTATTATTCCTTCTATCCATCTTTCTGGTAGTTCCTTTTCTTTCCATACCCTGTTTATTATTTCGGTGAATCTCTCTAACGTTTTATCTCCTCCATACAACCAAATCTAGTTTTCCAACTTATCCTTCCCTGCCGCTTTCTTTTTCTTTAGTTTTTTACCTGCTCTTTAATTTCTTTACTTTAATCTCCTGTCCTACGTGTTGCATCTCGGTCATCTCTCTGGTATGTCTCGTGTCTCTTCTATCTCTTGTTGTTCTATTCTCTTCAATAGATTCTTAAAGTATTCTTTTCACTCTTTCATATATACTCTCTTGGTTATCCCTATTTTGTTTTTTCTATTTCTATTTATAAATTTCCACATCTCATTCATTGTATTATCTATACTTTTCCTTGCAGCCTTTATTTCTGGCGCTTCCTTGATCTCTTCTCTCCACTCTTCTCTTGTCATCAACTGCTCTCCTTGCCTCTATATCCTTATATTCAAACTGTCTTCTCTCACACATCTGCTCTTTGGCAACATACGCTATGATCCGCCCTCGCAACATATGTATTTCTTATAAAATATTTGAATATATAAAAATGTAAAACTATCTCTAATATATATATATACTATATATATATATATATACCTATATATATCTATGGATATAGGAAAAATGTGTTAAAGTTATGCAGCTAAATTATGCAAGTGTTTTCGAAAAGTTAAGCTTATCTTAAACATTTTTATCGAACATTTTTACGACTACAAAATATATTCTCCTTTTTATACATTTTATTTTCTATTTATTATATTTTACATCTAATTCAATCTCTAACTCTGATTCAATGTCACATTAATTTCGCTAATAAATTCTTGCTTAAGAAAAGTAGTATAGGAAAATGGCATAGGTAAAACATTAAGGACACACTCGATCAATCGAATAATATTTCTCGACTAACTTATTATCTTACAAAAATGAGAATGAAAAGAGAAGCAAACGTGAATGCTCTCAGCATACAAAAAAAAAAGATTTAAATCATAAACGTAAAGCATACATAAGAACGGCCGTAGATATACAACACATTATGGTAATTATAACGGCAATAAAATTTTCGTAAAATGTTTGTCTTTAACCCTGCTTCTCCTTCATCTTCTTTTTTGTCGCCTTCTCCTAGATCGCCGGCTTGCCGATATGTTCGATCTTAATCGAGCACTCGTTAAATGAGAAAATTTGCGATATAACTTTTTGATTAATCAAATAAATTCAACGAAGAGTATTGGTAGTAGAATAAAGAGAATGATTAAAAAGATTATCACATTATCGTATTTAACTATATAGTGGCTATCGATGGTTCGACGAACGACTGTAAAATTAATTACAAGTGTCGACCAAAGATCTCAAAAATTGCTCGGTCAAGGAAGCGATTATGTCAAAGGTTCTATGAGATCATTTGAGGCATCATCGCCGGTTAAGCGTTCGGAGATATGGTTGGCTGTGCTTTCGACAAGATCTTCCATCTGAAGGTATTCAGGTATTTTAGAAGGCGGGAGCTAAGACAGAAAAAAATGATCTTACTAACAATAAGAATTGAAAAAAGATACATAGAAAAGATAGATAGATAGATAGAGAGATAGATAGAGAGAGAGGGAGGAAGGGAGGGAGAGAGGGAGGGAGGGAGAAAGAGGGGGAGAGAGGGGGTGAGGGAGGGAGGGAGAGAAGAGGGGGAGAGAGAGAGGAAGGGAGGAAGAGAGAAGGGGAGAAGGGGGAGAGAAAGAGAGAGAAGAGGGGGAAGGCAGTGATGCCAGATTCGGGACGCGCAACACGCCAAATCGTAATGGAGGGGATAACATACACAAGCGAAACCGCGTACATGTGAGCTCGGCGCCAATCGGCGCTTCACATGTACACGGTTCGCTTGTGTATGTTAGCCCCACCACTACGATGGCGTGTTGCGCGTCCCGAATCTGGCATCAGTGGGGGGAGGGGGAGGGAGGGGAAAGAGAGGGAGAGGGGAGGGAGAGGGGAGGGGGAGAGGGGAGGAGGGGAGAGAGAGAGAAACACACGACGATCGTATTCCATTTAGATTTGCAAAGCTCGACAAAAATCAGGCGTTCGAGTGCACACATACGAGTCTCGCAATACATGGGTCCTCGTGCTTTTTTTCGCAAACGTTAGCTGAGTTTGCGAAAACGTTTGCAATACAGGGAAGTTGACAAATAACCGGAAAGAAGAGAAAGAGAAGAATGATTAGGGAGATGAAGATTGGAGATTGGAGATGGGCGAGGAGAAGCAAGAGAAGGAAGACTCCGTAAGGTAATTAAAGACGATGCGCGATAAGCACGCTCTATCCTTTCTCTATGCCTTGCTCTGACTTCAGACTGTCTCTGTGTCTTGCACACTCGATTCGACCAAAAGTATCCATTCATATCAAGGTCTTAAAATAAAGATAAAAAGCTAATAATATACAAATTTAAATATTACTTAATATGACGATACCGAGTTACGTAACCGTATGAAAAATATGCTTATTTCGTAGAGAGAGAGAGAATAGAAAAAATTAAGTCATAATTGAAAAATAAGCTTATGTTATCAGTTTTCATCTTTGACATTTAATTTGCAAAAAATTTTTTTTTCGTAAATTATCTATCCCTAAAAACTTACTTTTTAAATAAAGTAAAAAAGGCGTCAAGTACACTAAAGAATTAAAAAATTTTAATTAAAAAAACTTGGCGCTGCTAAACTAAACACTATGCTACAATTAACGTATTCTTAAATATGTATTTACATTGCAGTTATTGATGTAACTAAATTAAATGTAGTTTTATAAATTTATATCTAAATTGAATTTATCATTTGTTGGGTTAATATATACTTTGAAATTTAGCAGCGCCAAGTTTTTTTAATTAAAATTTTTTTTATTTGTATTAATTTTTAATTTTTCTAAAAATTTTAAATTTTTTGTATTAAATTTTGATTTTTAATTGTTCTATTAATTTTCAATTAAATTTAATATTTTTTAATTAATATTTTTAAATGTTTATATTTTCAATGGGCGCAATTTTCTTTGATATCATTATTTTTGTAAATTAAAAAAATATTATTTAGTAAGCAAATATAAGTTTTTTTTAACTGGCGCGTGTACTTGGCGCCTTTTTTTACTTTTTTTAAAAAAGTAAGTTTTTAGGGATATAATTCTTTTTTGTAGTTTATATTAATTTAATTTAATATTATTTTTTAATTAAAATTTTTAAAAGTTTAAATTTTCAATTGGTGAGAGAGAGAGAGAGAGAGAGAGAGAGAGAGAGAGAGAGAGAGAGAGAGAGAGAGCGAGAGAGGGAGAGAGGGAGGGGGAGAGAGAGAGAGAGCAGGCGAGAGAGAGAGAGAGAGAGAGAGAGAGAGAGAGAGAGAGAGCGCACGCGCGCGGCAGAGAGCGGCAAAGAGCGGCAGAGAGCGGGAGAGAGAGAGAGAGAGAGAGAGAGAGAGGGATGGTGGTGAGAGAACGTGGGAGAGAACGCGGGGAAGAGAGGGAGAGGGAGAAAGAGTGAGAGCGAGAGAGTGAGAGAGATAGAGAGAGAGAGAGAGAGTGAGAGAGAGAGTGAGCGGGAGAGAGAGCGGGAGAGAGAAAGTGAGCGGGAGTGATAGAGAGAGAGGGAGAGAGAGAGTGCGGCAGAGCGAGAAAAAGAGTGAAAGCGGGGGACAGAAAGAGAGCAGAAGAGAGATAGTGAGCGGGAGAGAGAAAGTGAGCGGGAGAAAGAAAATGAAAATTAAATCAAAATTAACTTAAAAACTTATTCTTAAAAAATTTTTCTATTATTAATTACAATTATTATTATTTCAATTTTATAATAATTTCAAAAATACTTTAACATTGAATTTTTTAATATATAATTTCTATTCGGATTAGTTTTTTCTTTGCATTTTCTTTTTCATCAATAATGCTGTGAACGATGCACGTCACATATCCATGTATTACAGAAAAAGCAGCTTTGACAAGCGCTATTGGAACACTCAGATATACAATTAATCTGTACAGACCAATACTAGCCACTAAAAAAATAAAATGTTATGCGATATATCCTCATGTTCACGTTGTAAAATAAAAAATATTTTATAGTACTCACAGATAGGTCCCTCAGTAAAGTGTAAAAGGTATAAACCAGTGTAAAATGCTTCGTTACCAGCACACATGAAAAATAGTACTAAGCGATCTGTGTAATACAGTCTCATGATTGGATTTTTAGACATGTCGATAAATTTGTGATTGGTCTTCCCTTGTGAAAGAGTTATTTGTAATAAAGATGCATATATTATACGAGTTATCTTGCATACACAATGATTTAAAAGCATACGCACATATAAATGATTTATTTATAATGTGTGTATCATGAAATAATTACCTGATACCAAAAGAAAACTGCCACATTAAAATATACTGTCATTAAAATTATTTAAATTACGCATGCCGTGTTAACCTTTTTCTTTATTATTTACTTACTCTTGTCACTTTGTTGTCAAATCTCAGAGCGCCGTTAGCGCGATCTTCCGTCAAACAAGTCAACCGTACAAGATGCATACATTGCTATTTATTGCAGGTGTTGTGTACGTGTATATACGTGTAGCGCGATGCTACTATATATCTATGCATGTGTTGTATACGTGTAGTATACGTGTAGCGATGACGGTGACGGTGACCACGGTGACGTTTCTTAAATGAAAATTTCCACATTTCGACTTTGCGTCATAATACCTCTGCTTATAGAATATGTAGAGCAAAAATAAAGACACTTTCCTTATATAATTTAAACCCAAGCTATCGATTAAGCCTAGTAAGAACTCAATCCGTTCAGTGGTTATTGAGGTCTGATAATCTCGAGTACTCTCAACTGGCCGGCTCGCGTAAAGATACACGGAGTGCCTTGCTACTGCTGCGTGGTACTTGGCGCGAGAGACTACCATGTCTCTTGATAACAAATATAAACTATTTATGACTTGCCACTTGCTGTAGTGTTTCTCATGTCTGTGTGTTAAAGAAACATATTCTATATTGTATATTAACATTATATTATAATCTGACTAACGTTGTAATCATTAGTAAAACAAATAATTCAAAATAATATTAAATGTATTAGAGTAATAATATTAAATGTATTGATGTAGAGACATGAGCAAAATTAAAAGCAATATTTTTTAGTCGATATTATATCGAAAATTCATTGCTCCATGCAATGATATGCATGAAAAGAATTATGATCGTTCACCTGTACACGTCTGATAATATCTACCGAATTCAGCATTGCGTCTTCTATGTTGTCTCTCAAAGTTACAATATTTTCGAGACAATGCTTGAATTTTGGTCTTCTGTTCATCGCATTCCAGCAACTTAGCATCAACTGGTACAATTCTGATGGACAGTTGAGAGGTTTCGACAGCTTTCCCCCCGCACACATATACAGGGTGTCCCAGACCACCCGTACAACCACCCTTTTAAAATGAAAATGAATGGCTTTTATCAAAAATCGCGAACATTATTTAAGTAAATCAAGTACACTCTATCGAATGGTGATATTTTCAACTTTTGATTCCGACCGGAAATACGCCATCCGGACCGGAAGTTGAATTTTTGAGGGGAACATGGTACTTTTTATTACAGATTCGAATTGTCAGTGAGAAAATAAGAAACTTTTGTATCAAACGTTTTTTCTGAAAGTGTTTCTGTCAACTTTAAAATTGATTTTCAAAATAAATGTCATGAAATAATGAACTTCAAGTGTTCCTGTGGCATAACTATTGACAAGGATGTGTGTGTGCTTGCATGTACGGTACCTGATGAACGTTCGCACACACGTTTCTGAGTGAGTGAGATGTATGTTCAAGCAAAATGTTCAAAGTGAGCACCGTTCTCTACGATGCAAGCATCTACTCTATCTTGGAAGGAATTGGTTGCTCGAAGAATCTCATCATCGCCTAAGGATCGAATTGCTTCACTTATCCTATAAATCATATCATCTTTTGTAGTTGGATGTTCACGGTACACCAAATCTTTTACCCTTCCCCATAAATAATAATCAAGGATGGTGAGGTCCGGTGATCGGGGTGGATAATTGATTGGACCGTATTTGCCAATCCACTTGTTGGGAAACATAGTATTTAGTACTGTACGGGCAACTCTCGATGTATGCGACGGACATCCATCTTGTTGGAACCACATGTCCAGGCGCAATCGCAGAGGAAGAGTTTCTAACAAGACAGGAAGATCTGTCTCTATCAAGGCTGAGTATCTAGCAGCATTTAAAGTTTCTTGAAAGAAAATAGGACCTATGATGCGACTTCCAATAATACCACACCAAACATTGATTTTCCATACATGTTGATGGTCTATTTCTGTCAACCAGTGAGGATTAACCTGTGACCAATACCGACAGTTCCAAGTATTGACAGATCCATCACTTTTAAATGTACATTCATCAGAAAACAAAATTTTGTGATGAAAATCAAGTGGTTGTTGTCTTATCCAATTGCAAAATGCAAGTCTCTGATAAAAATCATTGTTATTCAATGCTTGATGAAGAGACATTCTGTAAGGGTGAAACTTGTTTTGTCTGAAAATGCGCCAGATACTGTTACGACTAACACCAGAATTTCTTTCTCGGCGTCTTAAGGAATCACGAGAATTTAATTCTGCCGATTCAAGAATTTCCGCTGCTCTTTCACCCCCAATTGGACGGTGGATCTGTCTACCCCTGTTATGGTGAGGCTGAATGACACCTTCGTTTTGTATAGTCGTTTCCAAGGCTAATTCTCATCAGTTGTTTTCACGGCTACTTTCGTCAGTCGTTTTCACGGCT
>CASCJU010000003.1:0-11989 GCA_949152495.1 Lasius fuliginosus | reverse complement strand
AAAAATGCGCAGGTGCTCCGTCGTGCTGGAAAATTACAATCCGTTCTGGCGTAAAGTACGGTGCACCACGTATCATTATCAACGGGTGCAACAGCTTTTGCCGAGAGATTATGAGCAGCGAATATATTTTTGTGAAGGTACTTTTATTATCATTCATGTTTTCATGTTGATTTTTTACAAATTTTAACAATTGACCAAACATACAGGATTTCTCGCGCAGTGTCGGCGGAATAATTTTTTCCCCGACAATATATTGTGGACAGACGAAGCTACATTCACACCGAACGGTGTTTTTAATAGCCGTAATCATATATTATGGGCGGACGAAAATCCGCACGCCGTTCGCGCGTGTGCCTTCCAATATTGCTGGTCGATAAATTTGTGGGCAGGAATAATAGGAAACCGAATCGTAAGTAGAAAATTTACTTTGTAAGTTTAAAGAATTTTCTTTCAAAAAATTCACCTTTAACAAATCTTTTTTTCTACGATTTTTAGATTGGTCCCTATTTTCTACCGCTTCGCTTAAATAGAGAAGCATATACAAATTTCCTCCAAAATCAGTTGCCGTTACTTTTGGAAAATATTCCCATCCGCGCAAGAGGGCAACTAATTTTTCAGCACGACGGGGCACCTGCGCATTTTTCGCGACAGGCACGCGAATTTCTAAACGCGCATTATCCGGACAGATGGATGGGTCGAGGTAGCCCAATCATCTGGCCGCCGCGATCGCCAGATCTTAATGTATTAGATTATTTTGTATGGGGATATATTAAAGATTATTTAGTCGAACACCGGCGGGATGGTACAGAAGCGGAAATGCGAGAAGCAAACTTCTCGCAGCTTTTAATACCATCGTGCCGGAAATGGTGTATCGTGCGACGCGCAACATTACTCAAAGAGCCGAACTGTGCTTACGAGAAAGAGGACGGCACTTTGAACAATTGTTGCATTAAATTATGAGAGTGGATTAGACCTACTGGGGATACCACTATAAAAAATGTGCGCCGTGCTATCTACCGCAAGGTGGTGCGGAAACGATAGCATAATATGTTTGTTCCACACAGAGAAAATTTTCTCTTAGAATTTATTTAAAATTCATTTCTCTTAGAATTCTGTAAATCATGCGAATCGTGAAACAATATTGGTATGGGAAAAATTTCATGAGAATTTTTCTGATTAATATTTATCGCAATAGAAAATAATATCTATCATTATAAAATATAAAATATGTTTGACTAATTTTATTAAACTGTATACTATTACTGTATTATAAAATTAATTAAACATATTTTATATTTTATAATGATAGATATTATTTTTTATTGCGATAAATATTAATCAGAAAAATTCTCATAAAATTCTTTCCATACCATATTATTCCACGATTACCATGATTTTCGATAAATTCTAAAAGAAAATGCTCTCCGTGCACGAGAAAGAGAGAGAGAGAGAATGTCAAAAAATATTAAAAAATTAGTTGTATTAATTATTTTTCAATCATTTATACTTAGGCGTGTTCATTTGCAAAGCGCGTCTGCCAACGCTTCGTCGCGCGATCGCGCGCGTAGCAACGGTATAACATTAGGCTGTCGTTTATCGCCGCGCGCTTAGTGACCACGCCACAGTGGACCGTCCCTTCTCTCCGCGCGCTTGTACTGGCCGAACTTTATTAATTAATTTCTCTCTTATTATTGAGAATTTTGCAAAATGGACTTGCAAAGAGGACTTTTTTACTCGGTTTAAACTGATCTACCTGCACATGGCGGGTGGGGCGCGAATAACCGGACACCCTGTAATATAATAAAATTTAATTTATAATTAAATATATTTTAAACTTATGAGTAGCATATTAAATTTTTATAAAAATATCTTAAAATAAAATGTTTTATTTATTTGTACTTTGCATCCTTAAAATTTGTGAAGTAATCCACAAGACCTGAGCTAACGTCACTTGACCTGACAGTTTTGAAAGGCGGTTTTCTTTGTTGCATTTGCTGTTGTTGTCCAATTTGCTGTGTAATGTGCTGATCTGTCCAATTTGTGGTGAAATGTGTTGTTGCCATCCATAATGATCTCCGGTTGAGCCAAAATGATATTGAGGCTCTCTTAAATCAATAATTTTGAAACTTCTAGTCAATGTTTCCATTTCTGCCTCAAATTAAACATCGTTTATCAGTTTCTGGGCAAACATGTTCTGTTGACTATTAAGAATTCGAAGTTTGTTGGCTACTTATTTCCCAAATACATCGAAAGAATCATCTGTCTTTAAAGAATCTATTCTTTTCGCAATTAACGACATAATCTCAGTTGTCTTATCATCATCTGGAGGCAGCTTTCTCTTTCGAGATGAAGACTGTGGACGGGAAGTGTTAGAAGTTGATCCACCTACACAACCTGAAGTCGAGGAGTAGCAGGTGTGGCAGGAGTATCAGGCGTTTTGACGGATTCAAGATCAATGTAACTTTGATTTGTGTCATCTTCAGGCTGAAAGTGATTAAAGAAATAATGCTGGACATATTTGTAGATTTAGTTTTTTAATTAGTTTAGTTAGTATTTTTTAGATATTTTTTTAGTTCCAATTTCCCAAAACTGAAGCTGGGTGGTTATAAATTGCAGCTGATTTCGAAAGCAAGTGGCAATTCCCCCACTACTTAGGCGCTATTGACGGTAAACATGTCAGAATTATACCGTCTAAGGGAAGTGGATCTTTTTTTTCAACTACAAGAAAACAAACAGTTTAGTTCTTATAGCAATATATAGCTCATGCTAACTGTAAGTTTACATATTGTGATGTAGGTACAAACGGCAGAATCTCTGATAGAGGAGTCATAAATAACACTAAATTTTATGAAAAACTCGTTAACAAGGACCTGAGAATTCCTGGACCTCGATATATTTCAAATTCAAATCGAGCTATTGGATAAGTTTTTGTTGGTGATGAAGCCTTTGCAATGCGTTCAGACCTAATTAAACCATACAGCCGAGAAACATTGAATAAAGAACGATGAATTAGAATATAACTATTATTAGTTGTTCAAAATCGGGATTTGCTTCAAACCATGCTTGGATTATTCTTGAAGTGTGCACAATACTATTGTCTTGTGCGATCTTAATAATCGGGTATTGTTCTTCAGGATATATTTGTCTGACACTAAGTTTCAGGACTTCCTCCAAAAGTTCCACATATTCTTCTGCATTCATGTGTGGCGATATTTCTACGATATCCATCAATCCTGAGGATGTCATACTCTCCCAAAATCCTAATATAATTCTTCCACTATGTTAAGATGGGAGCACGTATTTTGGATTCAGGCGTTTTCCATTCGGTTGCCACACTCTGCGTCTCCCATCTTCGACCAAACTAAATACTTTTTCGTCCAACCATATTATCGTATTCCATTCTTCCAGCCGAGTATTTAAATATTCTAATGCAAATTACACTCTTCGATTTCGATGATTTTGAGTGAGTGCAATTTTTTTTCGTTGGTGGATGTGAATGAACTTTAGCCAATTTCAAGCGACGTCTCACTGAGCTTACCGAAATCGGATAATTATTGTTGTGTAAACTGCTGCAGCAGAATGAAAGGAATTCGCGTCAATTAACTAGACTATATCTTAACGAGCTGTAGTTTTTCTTGGTTCTGTGTTATGTAAAGCTTCAAAGCTTCTTCATACTTTCGAATCCAAAATGACACTGTTTTTTACTACATTCTACTGTTTGTGTTGTTTGACAAACTGTTTGAGCGATAACTATTATAACTGTTTGTTCCCGATTCAAAAAGCCTAATGTCCTCATGTCATATAAAATATCAAATAATATTAATAAAATTATATTATTTACCATCACCAATTGGAATTTATTTACACACACACACATACACACATACAAAGAGAGGGAGAGAGGAAGAGAGAGAGAGAGATTGATTGATAGATCTTTATTAGCTTTCTCAGTTATTTGTAATACAATATCTAATTTACATGAATTATTACATACTCCTTTAACGCTCGCTTAAATGCTTCAAGTGTTTCATTCCGTCTCATTTCGGCTGGTAAGGCATTATACATTTTCACTCCTTCATAAAACATACTCTTTTGCGCACTCGTAGTTCTGCGAAATTGCATTACAATATCCACGGCTTGTCGTGTCTTTCACTCTCATTTCCCACTATTGTTAACCTATTTCTTAATTGATCCGCTAATATACTCTTTAAAATCTTAAAAATAAATATACACACATTACAATATAGCCTCTGTCTTATGGACATAAACTGCAGCGCTTGCAGCATACGCTCCACTTTGATATGTCTATCACATTGTAATATGACCCTCATGGCCCGGTTTTGCGCTTTTTGCAATTCATTTAGCAGTGTTTCGCCCATATCAATTAACAGCGACGCACAATACTCAAAGTGAGGCGCTATGATTGTCTTGTATATAATACACTTAGTATATGCTGATATGTAATTACCTATTCTATTTAAAAAACTCACTTTTTCCCCTATTTTCTTTAGCATATAATCACAGTGGTCCTTAAATCTTAGTCTATCGTCAATAATTATGCCTAGATATTTCATTCTTTCTTATATTTCTTTTCTTTTTCATTCTCTCTTATAGTTCTTTTCTTATATTTCTAACTATTATATATTTCGTTTTTCCTGCATTCACTTTTAACTTATTTGTATTCACATTTGCAGAAAAAGAAAATCCTGTTTCACCAAGACAACGCACCGTCTCACACCTCAGCGGTTGCCATGGCGAAAATCCACGAATTATCGTTTGAACTGCTTGACCATCCGCCTTACTCACCAGATCTAGCCCCAAGCGACTTCTTTTTGTTCCCTCATCTAAAAATTGCGCTCGGAGGACAAAGATTTTCGTCAAATGAAGAGGCAATCACCTTCGTGAACAATTATTTTGCAGAGAAAAATGCCGAGTACTATTTTGACGGGTTACAGAGATGGGAGCATCGCTGGGAGAAGTGTGTAGAGTTACAAGGAGACTATGTTGAAAAATAAAAAAAAAATTTCAGAAAAAATGTGTTGCCATTTTTTCAATGTAACAAATGCCCCTCCCTCCCTCCCCCTCCCTCTCTCTTTCCCTCTCCCCCTCCCACCACCTCCCTCCCTCCATCTCTCCCTTCCCTCCCCCTCCCTCCTTCTCTCTCCCTCCTTCTCTCTCCCCCTCTCTCCCACCCTCTCCCCTCTCTCCCTCTCCCCCTCTCCGCCTTCTCTCCATCCCTCCCTCTCCCTCTCCCCCGTCTCTCAATGTGTGGGTGGGTGGGTGTATGCAAATAGTTCGTGCCACACGGTATATAAGAGTTCTGTGCTTCGAGCTGTCAAACTGATGGTTCTGAAAAACGTTGCCGGTTCTTTCAAGAACCAACAATCATGATGCACAAATAAGATGCGATGCGTCTAGCTCTTATTTGACTGGAACGCGGCTATGTTCAGGTGGGAAGGCATTCATGACGCGAAGTGTACAATACGTTGCGTGTAGATCCGGCTTAATAATACACGTACGAGTCTTGAAGCCACGCGTTGTTCAAAATATGTATATCCGAAAATCCTTTACGCTATTTTTCTTTCGAATGAAGTATATTCCTGTTTTTATATAGAATGAGATTCATATATGTACATATTAATCTGCAAACAATTTCCTTGCCGCGATCAAAGCTAAAAATCAACGTCTTCATTCTTCGTTTATCATCCCGAAAAATGTTGAAAAACTGAATGGAGGCAACATTTTTAGTTCCATTCTAATACATTATACATTATAGAAATATTTAATAATAAAACAGTTCAACAAAATGAGTTGATAATTAAAATTGATCTAAAGCCAAGTTTGAGGGGCGGCAAAATTTCAAATGCGTAGAGCGGCAAGTTTGGTAAATCCGCCACTGCGAAGATGGCTAATTTCTGTGGAATATATGTATTGCGACGACTTTTGCCTCCCTTTACAATCGCCGTCCCGCTTCCGCCGTCGCGCGGATCTTTCGTTGCGCCAACGACGGGGAGTCGATTCGTTGTATATGAGAGACGTGAGGGGAAGTCGACGACAAAAAGACGAAAAAAAGAATATGGAAAAGGAAACACGCCGGGAAGGAACAGGTTGACGGGAGTTCCGCTCGTGCCGTGACGAAAATCGAATATTTAAAGCGGAAACCGAAAATTGGGCGCCAGACGCGGTCTTTCACGCGTCAATTCGCGATATCGACGAGATTACGCGAACGCTAATTACTGGGATCCGCCACGGGCTGGCTAGCTCGCCTAACGATAGAGGGGCAGGGCGATGGTTGAAGAACGCGATATTGGGCAAGAGACGAGTAGGTATACTATGGGGGTTCTAACTCGGCTCCTTCGAGGGGGGGTGCGGGGCGGGGGGTATTCCTTGGCGAGGGGGATGACGTCACGCGGGGCGGGGGGAGCTTATCAGTTCAAATTCCAAGAAAAGCTTATCTTATCTTCAAATTCCAAGAAAAGCTTATCTTATCAGTTCAAATTCCAAGAAAAGCTTATCTTATCAGTTCAAATTCCAAGAAAAGCTTATCTTATCCGCTCAAGTTTCAAGATATGTTTATAAACATATCAAGTTACAAGAAAAGCTTATCTTATCAGCTCAAGTTTCAAGATATGCTTATAAACATATCAAGTTACAAGATATGTGCGTATTGCATTATGCGGTCACCCCGCGGTACCTCCCTCCTAAGTGGCAAGTCTTTATTGTCTCTTCTAAGAAGAAATACCAGCGTCGATACGCGGCTGCTAGGAATTACTACGATATTTATTAAACAAAACATAAACAAGAATATTGGCTCAAGTTTCAAGATTAAGCAAAAGATAAACAGATATCAAGTACTACGTTATCTAATCCTAAGAATATCTGAGGGATGGGAAACCCCGGCGAACGCGTTGAGACATGTTTCCGCGGGGATGCACCTCTCTCTCGCCGCGCCGTATCTCTCGCCGCGTCGTATCTCTCGCCGCGTTATCTCTTCTCTCGCGTGCGTCTCACGCTATCTCTTTCTCTCATGTACCCTGACGCAACATCTCTCTCGCGTTCGTTCTCTCGCGTTCGTCTCGCGTTGTCTCTTTCTATCCTAGTGGTTGCTCTCTCTCATGATAACTCTCGCAAGGAGCTATGCATGAAAGCTTGGACGGATAGGAGAGCGCGCCAAACGCAAAGAAAGTACACCGTGATATAGACATATATATTTTAATTTATTCTGCTTATATCTATTATACATATATAATTTGTTCTTACATATTATGAACTAAAAACTGAAGCTACTAGCTCGCAATCGACGAGTTGATGCTTGTTGAACGTGTCGCTAGCGCGTATTACATTTGCCACTTCCTTAATATCCAGTACAGTGGACGCAATATTGTACCTTTTCTTTGGCGGTACAACCCCCGTACGCGGGGCGGTGGCGCTTATCGCAGTTCGGGTGCCGCTTATCGCGTTTTTGTTTTTTATTCGGGGGTATAAACAAAACAATGTATTATATATTACAAAGAGCGCCGACACTCGGCCGCTGGAATTTGTAAACAGATATTTAATACTGCGATAGCTATTTCGAAGAATAGTTGAGGGATGGGGATCTTGGATTGGTTGCGCTTATCAACGATTCTGAGAAAATTGCATCATACGTTGAACAGGAACAAAGGGTTGGACAAAATATATAATGAGGACTGCTATCGTGTTAAACCATAGTAAGCGATTTGAGAGCGCACTGGTCGGTCGAGAGAAAAAAGTTTAGCAGCCTATTTGCAGGAACTTTTAAATTGGGACATTAAAGTGAAAATTGTGACATACTATAAATATGTCATCTTCGCAGCATTATAGGATGGAGACACCTCAGGAGAAAATATTAGCATCATTGGAACACTATGTGTTAGTGGCAGGCGATTCATTGGAAAAATATGCGTTAAAATCACCCGATTCAAAGAAAGGAATCTATTCTGGAGGAGTGTATGTAAATAAAAGTGTGGAAAATTGGGAGATAATAAAAAAATATCGTTATAATAAATGGGTGATTGACTGCGATAAATGTATCGACTGATTGGAAGGACAACGTCCACCACGAGATAGATATCATGGAAATGAGAGACCTGAAAAATTATTGATTGGAGATCTACAATCACGGACAACACGCATCGCCCGACTTAAAGAAAGAAGAAAAGAGCTACGCAGACCTTGCTTAAGTGTAGATACCAGTGTTCCCGCGCTTTCGAGCAATACTCATATAAATTCGATCGCGCAGGCAATACATGGACGTGAAATAGGTTTCAAAAAACCTTACACTGAAAAGCTGTACGACAATCTCTATGAGCATAATATGTATGATTCTACAATGAAATATTGTCAATGGCTAGTTCGGAATATACACTTAACAGGACTCAATCCTCCAGAATATCCTCCCTGTCTTCGATGTAAAAAGTATTTGGCACAACCTTCGCAACCATTCGCGTATTGCTAAATTCAATACGAGCGATTACGCGGTGGACAATGTGTACAATATATACGCTTGATACTACAGTTTCGAAGACACGCTTATCAATGTTTCAGAGATGAGTTCGATCACACGTGGAAGAGAGGATTGGACACCCCGGCGAACATGTCGAGATATGTTTTCGCGGGGTGTAAACAAAAAACAAGGGCCGATGTCCGGCGGTATTATAAATGATAATGCAATGAAGGAGATCATCTTTCGGAGATAATATCCATCACATGTTAAACATGAAGAGATGAACAAAGGGTTGGACAAAATATATAATGAGGACTGCTGCAGTGTCAAATCATAGTACCTTATTTGAGAGCGGAAAGGTCGGACGCGAAAAAATAAACATTTTTATAAGTTTATATCGGAAGTGTGTTTCAAATAGAGCAAGAAGTGGAAGTTATTACTATTGATGATAGCGAAGATGATGAAGTTGAGATGATTGAGGATGATGTGGTGATAGAGGCCGACGAGGGGATGGAAGTGGCTGAGAATGTGGAAGAAGCAGCTGGAGCGGAAATCGAGCCCTTTGCAGACTCGGATTATGACAGTGAGTGCGACGGCATCGATTATGATCTGCACGTACAAAACTTCGACACAACAGACATCATCGCCATGGATGATGATACTAGGATAATACTAGGAAGCAATACACATTATCAACCATGGGGTGTTGTCCAACTGTGTGCAAGGTGCTTCCTACGTAGAAGAGATCTATACGTAGAGATCGATGTCGTGCGCACTCATAGGACGGCACGGTTGGGTCTACTACTGAGGCAATGGTGCACCGAGTGCTCTATCGCGATGGACCAGCTATTCATGTGGAATATGTGTCCACTGTGCAACCCGTGTAAGTATACCATCATATAAAATATTTAATAAATATAAAAAATAAATTAATTTTTCTGTGTGCAGAAGAAGCTCCATCGTGCCGTCCTGAGCCGACACCCGCCGTGCCGCCCGATTATCGCCGTGCCACCCTGCGTCGTCCACCACCCGGACAACGTCTGCTGCCTGCCCACCGCCGCCTCGCGATCAGCCTGTCCATCGTCATCTCGCCGCTTCGTCTCGCCAACGCTTCACCACGCCGACGCCAATGCGGCTCCATATTTTTTATCTTTTATATTTCATATATATATATTTTAAATTTTAAATTCACATGCGCGCGCGCGCGCGCACACACACACACACACACATGTATTACACATATTTTATTAAATAAATATTATTTTAAGTATAAAAGATGCATATTTTATTGCATAAAATAATTCCTTTCTTTCCTTTTATCCCTCACTATAGATCACAAGAATAAATTAAGTATAATTTAAAATAATTAAAAAATATTAAAAAAAGGAATAAAAAATATTAAATAGTCTCTCTCTCACGCTATCTCTTTCTCTCATGTACTCTGACGCAACATCTCTCTCGCGTTCGTTCTCTCGCGTTCGTCTCGCGCTGTCTCTTTCTATCCTAATGGTTGCTCTCTCTCATGATAACTCTCGCAAGGAGCTATGCATGAAAGCTTGGACGGATGAGAGAGCGCGCCAAACGCAAAGAAAATACACCGTGATATAGACATATATATTTTAATTTATTCTGCTTATATTTATTATACATATATAATTTGTTCTTACATATTATGAACTAAAAACTAAAGCTACCAGCTCGCAATCGACGAGTTGATGCTTGTTGAACGTGTCTCTAGCGCGTATTACATTTGCCACTTCCTTAATATCCAGTACAGTGGACGCAATATTGGAGAAGTGTGTATATTTAACATCGACTGTATCGATAATTATAACCAATCGATCAACATATACATCGATGCAATGATCGAGATCGAACAGACGGAGTAACGTCGATTCGATCATCATCATGCGTACACTAGAAGATTCGAGACTTATGAGTTTAGCGTCGTTAATCGTGTGAAATCGCACTGTTAGCGGTCCAACGCTTATAGAACTGTAGGCTTCTGTAGAGTCATTTCGAAGCAAATTGTGAATATTTTGACGCTGCTCGTAGAGTCTCTTCCACGTTTCCAGAGATAATATCAATTCTTTTCCTCGATGGTCTCCTATGACGATCTCCACGTAACTCGGTGGATCCACTTTAATACCAATTTCGAGTAATTTAAATTCCGTGGCTGTCAATGCGTATCGTCGTCCTAGTATACTAACCGCACGAGGTCCCACGGGAACGCGGTAAAAATTAGTTAAAACATTATATAGAAAAAAAGAGAACAATAGAAGAGTATAAAATAGAAAGAATATTATACTTACTCGTCACATTTGTTCTCACATGTTGGAGTTTCATCACGTCTCGGCATGTAATGTAGGTGATAGATGAAAAGATTTCTTAGAAAACACGATTTGTGAGGAAGGGGAGGGGAGAGTGAGAGAAAGAACAAAGAGAATAGTATGTCGACATTAATTTATTCAAAAAAGGTTGTGGAGAATCATCATGATTCTTTCTCGACCACCAATTAAATAATTTGAATACATTTTGTAATGCGCAATTCTTAACATGTTTATTACAACGTAGACTATATGTAGAATCTAACTCTTTTAAAGCAGGAATATCATCATAAGCAGCATCCATGGCCTCGATAATGTAACCATATACCGCATCGTCCATTATATCAGCCAGCCATTCTCGCTTTTCTAGTCCCTTTACGTATACGAAAGAGGACTCTTCTTCATCTTCTTCATGTAGCTGTAACTTTTCATTTACCCCAACGATAGCTGTCGTAATCAAGCGCTGAGCCATGCTATAGGGAACATTTCCATCTTCCCATTGTAAGCCATGATGATGTTGAGTCAACCATGAGGCTTGGCGCCTCTCCGATTTCATAAGCATACTCCGTGGCTCAGGATATGCGAAGAAATAATGTGATAGGATAAATCCTCTCCTCAGGATTGCCGCTTCCTTCACAATAAATCGTTTGTTTAGGATAAATCCTTGCAGATCGACAAACGTTGGTACAGAAATGATGATCTCTCTCTCTCTCTCTCTCTCTCTCTCTCTCTCTCTCTCTCTCTCTCTCTCTCTCTCGATGTGAGTTATTCGAGAGGAATGACGAAACTCTACAACCAGCTCACATCACTCTGGTTATGTACCCTCTTCACCTCTCTCTAAATGGTATTTGTAATGTAAATTGTAAACATTTAGGTGATTCTGCGCACAACGTTGGTCAACGTGTTGTACTGGATCACGCGATCATGTATGATGAGACAGTACGCAGTGGTATTATTAGGCATATTCTCCTTACACTCAAATTCCAATCTCACATCCACTGTTGCACTCTTGACCGTTTTGTCGAGAACAATCAATAATTACAAACGGACCTTGACGTACAAATAATGTGACGGTGAGACTTGGCTCGAGGTACTCGTATCCGTAATATTTTTTGCAGAAACGCGCATACGTGTCGTACAGAATCGACCATCTGTTTTTATCGAAATCCAAATTCATGTCGTCGTACGGATAACATTC
>CASCJU010000002.1:403021-462855 GCA_949152495.1 Lasius fuliginosus | reverse complement strand
CTACCCAATTCATGCTCAGATTGATAAGTAGATGATGCCTTTGGCTGCATTGCGAGCAGATAAAATATTATCTGTAAAATAAATGATTTATATACTGTAGTAAGATATAGTTTATAATAAATAATAAGAAAAAATAAGAAAGAAAAAATTAAAACATACTGTAAAATTTTTTAACTTGCTCTGTTCTCCATGATGAATCTGGATTTTTGTCCATTTTTACAGCATTACAGACCATGGATGACTTTGGAGGCCACAATATCATTAACGTTTCATCAATATAATCATTATTGTTGTTGAAGTCAACCAACCATTTAGTGCGTCCAACTTCATATTCAATTTTATCATTGTCACTGTCTTCATTATTAGTTTTTAAGAATTTTACAACAACAAACTGAAAGTAAATTGTTATTTTTGGAATTGTAATTGATAAAAGCAAATCTACAAAAATTAAGAAAAAAATGCAACTGTAAAACAACTTACTATTGCAAAAAAAAGAAGCAGCAGATTATTACATAAGTTTAAAAATTTTTGATATAATTTGTTTGGCTTGTAGAATATTGATGATAACTATATAATTTAATTGTATATCACACAAAGAAATAATCATTTATAATACAATAATATTACAATATAAATTAGAAAAATGAGACAAACAGCATTTCTTATTAAGTAACAAATAATACTAAATGTTTAATACTATTTATAAAAAGGAATAGTATGCAATAACGGTATACATAAAAATGCTTCGTTATCTCTTTCAATTGGGATTAACCAACACTTTGCTGCAATATATTTAATATTAATCACAGTTTTATTTTGTTCAAGTTTGGATACTTTAAATATTCTCAATTCTGATGAATTAATAGAATAAGTGTAGAAATCTTCCTTATACGAAAATATATTACCTACAATATACACTTCATCATGTCTATTAATGATATTTTTTAATAAAATAATTTTATTTCCGATAGTTTTTACGCAGTTATTTGCTCCATAATGCTTAAGAGAATATCATTTACTATGATGCGACGATATTGAAATCCTTGTAAGATTTCATTTGGAACAACATGGCGCTTCAACAGTGAAATTTTATTGCTTGTAGATTGCAAATACACCACTTTCTTTTCTTTTTGCATTTCACGCTTTGCTACTTGTTCCAAAGGTCTAAAATCAGATTTTAGTGTCTCTTTGATAGACTTTAGTTTATTCTCAAATTGAAACGCACTAAACGAGTCTAAAGGACCATGAGTAGCACATTCATCTGCAAGATGATACAGAGCGTAGACATTATACACAACAAACTTATCTCCAAATATTACAGCAGCATGCTCAATGAATGTTCTCAGCAATTTGTTAGCAAAATTATTTAAAGTCTGATGAAAAGGACCGGCTAAAATATAAATACCACAATGGAGAAGCAAAATATGTTTGTATAGATTTTCATCAGGAATTTCTTTAAACACTCTAACACCGTCATATATGCATAAACGTCTATACTCTGTAGCTTTGAAGAAGCTCAATTCTTCCAAACTTCTGGGAGGACGATTGAAATCTAGTGGACATGAACTCTTGATTTGCTTAAGAGTACTACAAATTCTCTGAAAAATAGTTAAATGAAATTTCCAAGATCCTGGCCAATAAATCCAAGCTTCTAAAAGCCTTTTAAACACTCCTTCGTATACAAGATGCATTGAATCTAATCGAAATTGAGAGACAAGTCCAGCTTTTATTCTCAGTAATGACGAAACTCCTCTATGATGATATGGTTGCTCCTGATTACGAAATGACTCATCAGTGCGCAAAGGTGCATTAAGATCAAGAAAAACAGTTCTGTTATTTACTCTAGTTCCCCACACAATACATTTTTCACAGGATGCATAACCACAATGACCTTTGCTATATTTAATAAGAGATCTAGCAGGAGCATCGAAAATATAATGTCTAATGGAAAAGAGATATGTCCTATCATTTCGTAAATAACCATTATTACAAAGTTCATCTGCTTCATTAATGAAATCTAACAAAAACTTATCAACATCATCGGGATCGTGTTTTCCAAAGTAAATACTAATAATAAATGGCTCATTTTTAGTACCTACAAGTTTGCCAAGTATAGGCCAAAACTTTTTTTTAGATTTTCTAAATAAAGGCAAACCATCAATATTAATGTCAATTTGAATTTTACCATTTATTCTCAAATACTCATCCAGTAAATAAGAGTCTAGATTTTCCTTGATGCCCATGTACCAAAAATGACCATCATTTATTAAGTTATCAACATTAATGTTGGGGTTACCTAATAAAGTTTTATAAATCTTTGGCAAATTAGAAAATCTACGAGACAATCTTTGAAGTAAATCATCCAATTTTGACATTGAAAGAACACCAGGTGCTTGTGCCCATTCTTTGATTGTTGTAAGAATAAAATTTTCTGTAATATTATTATCAAACTGCAACATTCTCATTTCCTTCAGCTGCACTTTCGCTATCACTTCCATTACCAGATTCTCTATCAAGTCTATCTTCAACTTCGAAGTGAGATTCTCCATCACTCATTTCAAATTCTTCATTGCTGTCTGCCTCATTTAAATGAAATTGTGTGGGCACATTCATCGGAATAATAAGCTCATTATTGTTATTTGCTCCACTTAGTTGAGCATGTTGGTTCTGTCGATCAAAAAAATCATCAGAATCATCATCATCAGAAGATAAAATATTGATATCGACAAGTGAAGAAGAATTACTACTATCACTATTATTGTTATTTCTTCTGGACATAACTTTGGACATAATTCTAGATCTCATAAATTGTTCCTCTTTTTCTTGTCTAAATCTTTTTATTACTAATCGTTCTGCTCTTCTCTTAAAATTTCGTTTGCCTAACGAAACAATCTATACCAAACAATGAAGAAAAAAAATATATTTAATCATTTCATTACTGCAATGAAATATTCATAATAAAACAGAAAGCATGTGATAATACAAAGAAACGAATCAGAAAACAAGATAAGCTTAGTATCAGGGTTAGTTAAGTTAATCATTATTTTAAACTAATAAAAGTTAATAAGTTAAAGTTATAGTAAGTAAGGCTTATAAAATTAATTTAGTTACGTTAATAGTAAGATTAACTTATTAAGTTAAATCAAAAGTTAATTTTTAATTTAAAAAATTTTAATTAGTAAAATATTTCTATTAAATTAAAATGTCATAACTTAAAAAATTTTTTAATTTAATATCTTATTTAATTTTTTAATAAAATAAATAATAAAATAACAAAAATTTTGTTTTTAATAGCCATTTATTAGGTATTTTATTAAATATTTTAATTTTCTTTTTTATCATTTTATATATAAATATATAAAAAACTGTAACAATAATATTTTTCAGAAAGTTTATCATTTAATATGTACAATGAGAAAGATTAAATACTAAAATAATTATTGTATGGATAATTAGTTTATCCGATAAAAAAAATAAGTTACAATAATATAAAATTATCTATTATATATAAATGTAATTATATTTAATAAATTTTATTTTATTAGCGTTTTCCAACAAAGCGACACAGATGACTATGACATGCCGTTTTGCCATTTATTATATTAATAAGATTTTTCAATCTAAAATATCTATTTCAGCTTAAATAAGTTATTGAATTTTTATTTTAGATTGAAAAATCTTATTAATAAATAGCAAAACAGCGTGTCATAGTCATTATTTGTGTCGTTTATTGGAAAACGCCAATAAAAAAAATGTATTAACATTTATATATAATAGATAATTTTATATTATTGTAACTTATTTTTTTATCAGATAAACAAAACTAACTTTTATCCATACAATATATAATTTATTCTAGCCTCTAATCTTTTCCACTGTGCATAAATAATAAACTTTCTGAAAAATACTGTATCACAAGCTTTGATGCATGTACTCACATTAAAAATCAAAATATCTTTTCAAGTATAACAATTTATAATATTCATAACTTGAATCATAAAATACATCATGTTAATAATAATGAGAATTATTCATCATCATCAGGTTATTATATACATTGCATCGAATTTCAAAGCAAATTAAAAATAGTATTGCACTGAATGAAAGTTGATTACTTACAGATTTCTGCTCACAATTTTGCATTATTGCAATACAAATCGACGTAATTTGATTATAATCCTTTGCTTCTTCACACAATCCTTTACACAATAATCTTTTGCTCCACAAAATGTCTGTTTCGTCGATCTGTTCACCGCACGGTTAGAAGTGACGGTATAAAACATTTGAAAGATATGATAAAGGCGCGTTTCAACGCGTTCAGTAATGCCGCATAAAAACGGCTCCCGATACATATACATATATATATTGTAACGTCCTGCGTCTTTTGGATACCCGCTATATCGTCATCGTCTGTGTGGAAGGAATAACGTCTCCGAGCGCGTTGCTAGGGAACCTTTGTTTTGTAAACAGCTGGACCTTCGTTTTGGGTTGGTTTGACGGCTGTCTAACTGCGCGGACGTATTTTGCGAGCGTTACTAATATTATTATTATTGTATCTTATCTTTTCCATTAAATCAGTTTATCGTTACTGTGTTACACTAAATATTAAACTCTTTCTTAATTACGCGAGTCCATCATTTCGGCGTGAGTGCGAGTGTGGAATAATTGTGTGCGCGTTCGAGAAATCTCGAAGGACCGGAGGACGTTACATTTTGGGGGCTCGTCCGTCAACGAAAACCAAACGAGCAGGATGGCAAAAAACACGTTCTCAAATTCCGACGATGTCAGGTGACATAGACCCACTACGAGAAATTCTCCAGGAGCTGACACAGTTGAGAGAGGAACAAAGGATGGAACGGGAGCAAATGCAACAGGAGCTTCGTCAGAGAGATGAAACATTACACCGAATAGAACAGGAAATTGCTCAGATAAGTCGCTCCAATAATAGTGTGAATGTAGAAAACGAACGCGTGAATGCCTTAGAGCGGGATGAGACGGGCGCGTCTTCTATTAATAATTTAGGATATAAATTAAAATCGGATACTTTTGATGGAACAGGGTCGTTAAGGGAATTTTTCACTCAATTCGAATTAATAGCGCGAGCAAATCGATGGACAAATGAATTGAAAACCGTGGCATTAGCATCTAGTTTAAGAGGAAAAGCGCGATCGGTTTTAGATTGCATAAAAGAAATAGAAAAATTAGAATTTTCAGAATTAAAATCAAAGTTAGAATTACGATTCGGGAAGGGACATCTTTCAGGAACTTATTACACCCAATTTACAAATCGTCGACAAAAATTCGGTGAAGAAATAGTTACTTTGGGAGGAGATATAGAACGTTTAGCACAATTAGCTTATCCAGAATGTACAGAGGAAATCCGTGAAAAAATAGCATGCGCACAATTTGTCAATTCAATTAATGACGGATTCATAAAGAGAACCTTACAATTAGAGGGGGTTTCATCCTTAAAGACAGCAATAGAAAGGGCTATGACCATAAAAGTAATAAATGAAAATAGTTTTCAAAAGAAAAAAGAATTTAATAATAATAATGATTTTAAAAGAAATAGTAATTTTTATAATAAAAATAAAAACTCAAATGAAATTACCGGTAAAGAAAAAGAACAAGGAAAAACAAATAAAGGAAATGATAATTTAATAAAAAGAGAATTTAATAAAAAAAAGTCAAATAGAGTGTTGGCAATGCGGAGCTTATGGACATTATCGTTCAGAATGTCCAAAAATTTCGGAGGGAAAAAAGGAAAACTAAGAAAAGTCGGATTACACGGAGCGAGTTCGACTTGTTCGGAAAATGCTCCGGAGGATATTAAAAATTATAGAATTAGTAGAATTAAAGAAAAGAGTGATTATTTTATTTATACGGGATAAATTAATGGAGAACCTTGTAAATTTAAAATTGATACGGGTTCAGATATTTCGATTGTTAACGAAAAATTAATAAAAAAATCTAATCAAAGAATTTTAATAAAGAATAATTTTCTCAAATATCCTACAGGAGAAAGAGTTCCTATAAAATATAAAATAAAAGTTAAAATTGATATCGGAAAATTTTCTGAAGAGATAGAAGTTTTCGTAGCAGATATAGTAGATGAATGTTTATTAGGGGTTGATTTTCTTTTAAAAGTAGGGTTAGAAGAAATATTTTATTCTGTTTTCAAAGTCGGTACAAATAATGGTTTTAAAAAATTAGAATGTGCTCGGGTAGTAAATTTCGAAGAAAAAGTTCCTCATAAATTAGAAGATTTGTATAAAAAAAATAATCTAAATTTAAATGAGGCACAAAAAAAAAGATTTAGTTGAATTCCTTGAAGAATTTCAGGATGTATTTTCTGAAGAGATTGTAGCAGGGAATTGTGATGTAATAGAACATCAAATTAATTTAAAAGAATCGAATCCTATTAAACAAACTCCTCGTCGAATTCCAATTCATATGAGAGGAGAGGTAGATAAAATCATTGAAGAAATGAAATGTCAAGGAGTAATTGAAGAGTCATGTAGTCCTTGGGTTTCTCCTGTGGTGTTAGTAAAAAAAAAAGATGGTTCAATTCGTTTTTGTGTAGATTTTAGGAAATTAAATTCAGTTACAGTAAAAGATTCTTATCCTCTTCCGAAAAATAAACGATATTCTTGATAGATTATCTGGGAATACTTGGTTCACGACCTTGGACTTGAAAAGTGGTTACTGGCAAGTTAAACTTAGTCCTCAAGATAAGGAGAAAACAGCATTCTCGATTGGAAATGGTTTGTGGCAGTTTACTGTAATGCCTTTCGGATTATGCAATGCGCCTGCAACGTTTGAAAGATTGATGGAGAGAATTTTAAAAAATAATTTGATGAAAATTTGTTTGGTTTATTTGGATGATATTATAATTTTTGGGAAAACTTTTTCTGAAATAATTAACAATTTAAAAAGTATTTTTCTTCAACTTCGAAAAGCAGGATTAAAAGTGAATCCAAAAAAATGTAATTTGTTAGATACAAAAGTAAAATATTTGGGGCATGTTGTATCAGAAGAAGGCATTACTACTGATCCAGAAAAAATATCTGCGGTAGAAAAATGGCCAATACCAAAGACTAAGAAACAAGTTCGAAGTTTTTTAGGATTTTCTTCATATTATAGGAAATTTGTAAAAGGGTTTTCTCTTCTTGCAAAACCGCTTTATGTTTTAACAGAAAATAATGTTAAATTTAGTTGGGATGAGAGTTGTCAGAATGCGTTTGAAATTTTAAGGAAAGAATTAATTTCTTCTCCAATTTTATTTTTCCCTTTAGAAAAGGGAGAATTTATTCTTGACACTGATGCATCTAATCATGGGATCGGTACGGTGTTATCGCAAACTCAGGAAGGATCGGAAAGAGTTATAGCATATTTCAGTAGAGTATTTAATAAGGCTGAGAGAAACTATTGCGTCACACGACGAGAACTTTTGGTAATAGTAGATGCCATTAAATCTTTTCATCATTATTTATATGGTCAGAAATTTCTCATTCGGACTGATCATACTTCTTTACGATGGTTAATGTCTTTTAGAGATTTGGAGGGACAATTGGCTCGATGGATAGAACGGTTATAACAATATGATTTTGAGATAATTTATCGAAAAGGAAAAGTGCATAGAAACGCTGATGGTTTATCGAGACGTCCTTGTGAAGAAGATTCTTGTAATTTTTGTACTAGAATCGAGACAAAAGAGGGAAAACTAGTAAATAGAATTGTATTCGAAATCGATAAACAACAAGAATGGCGTTCGGAACAATTAAAAGATCCTATAGTTTCAATTTTCCTTTTGGGAAAAGAAATCGGGAAACGACCTGAGAGACGAGAATTGGAAAGAAATGAGACGGCTAAAATTTATTTCAATTATTGGGAATCTTTATTTGTAAAGAACGGAGTCTTGTATAAGTTATGGATATCTTCGAATCTTAAAAACAATATTTTTCAGGTAATCGTTCCAGAAAAAAGAATTCAGGAAATTTTGAAGGAAGCTCATGATTCTCCTTCTGCTGGTCACTTTGGAATCAATAAAACTTTGGATAGAATTCGAAAGAGATTTTATTGGGCAAATTGCAAGAAGGATGTCGAAAATTGGTGTAATTCCTGCGAAATTTGTATAGCGAGGAAAGGACCCTCTGATAAAGGAAAAACTCCCATGCAAATCTATAATGTTAAAGCTCCTTTTGAAAGAATGCAAATGGATATTCTTGGTCCTCTTCCTCTTACTTCTTCTGGTAACAAATACTTATTAGTTATAATTGACTGTTTTACGAAATGGGTTGAAGCATTTCCTTTTAAAAATATAAGAGCTCCAACAGTGGCAGAAACTTTTGTTCAACAGATAGTTACTCGCTATGGTGTTCCTCTCGAATTACATACTGATCAGGGAAAGAATTTTGATTCAAAATTGTTTCAGGAATTGTCATGTTTATTAGGAATTAGAAAAACTAGGACCACACCACTTCATCCTCAATCTGACGGACAGGTAGAACGTCAACAGAGAACTATTTTAGATTATTTGGCGAAGTTTGTTAGTGAAAATCAAAGAGATTGGGATAGGTGGATTCCAATGTATTTATTAGCCTATAGATCTTCTAAACATGGAACTACAGGGGCAACTCCAGCTGAATTATGTTTTGCTCGAGAATTAAGATTACCTATAGATCTACTTCGTGGAGCTTTACCGAGGGGAGAATCGGAACAAACTATTTGTAATTATATTGAAAAATTACAAGGAAAGTTAGGAAAATTACACGAGAATGCTAGGCAACACATGGAAATTAGATCTAGCAAAATGAAGAATTATTACGATCGAAAAGTTAGGAAAATTTCGTTTGATGAAGGACAAAAGGTTTGGTTTTTCAATCCTCGAAGAAAAATAGGAAAAGCTCCTAAACTTCAAAATCATTGGGAAGGACCTTATATAATTATTAAGAAATTAAATGATGTAGTATTTTGCATACAAAAATCATTTCGACATAAAAAAAAATAGTACATGCAGATAGATTAGCAAGTTTTTGTGAACGAAGAGTTAAGAGTTAAAATCGAGTCTTCTATGAAATAAAAGAAACATTGCGTTGCTCGGAGTTATAAATCAATAACTTTTGAATTTAAGTTTCGAAGTTATCAACATGCATTTCCTAATATATTTCATTGGATATTTATATTGGTTCGGAATATTAGTGATTATTTCCTAATATATTTCATTGGATATTTATATTGGTTCGGAATATTAGTGATTATTTCCTACAGTCGACAATTAATTGACTTTGCATTAAGTAAGTAAAAAAAAAAATAATACGACACGGTAATAGATATCGATCCTGCGGAAATAATAATAATGTAAATATTATTTCTGTGATAATTCTGGCGGAATTAATTTTTTATTTCTTAGACTTTCCACTTCCACAAGATGATTTTGTCGAAGTAAACATCCTTCTTCCGAACACCAGAAAAAATTAATTCTAAGAAGACTACCTCGCTCGCGGTTTTGTGCTGTGGTTTTTCCACGAGACTTTGGGCAAATGCCGAGGTAGGGACTTGGGGATCTGTCAACTTAGGGACCACAGAACAATTCCCCCCCCCCCTTGTCTGAAAAATTAAAGGATATACGGGAGAGCGTTCTTCAGGTGGACGTCATCGCAGAATATTCGTTACGACTTTAATTTCTTCGAAAGTGTTGGGATTTCCTAGAGTCGATATCTTGGAAACTGGCCATTTCCTAGATGATGTCGATTGGAAGATACCCGGATTACACTAGGAAAGAAGAGGAAATATTATTTGGATTCTTGGAAATGATCCATGAAACATCAAGTCATCGAATTGTCGGGACGACAATTTTCTAAGGAGGGAGCAGTGTAACGTCCTGCGTCTTTTGGATACCCGCTATATCGTCATCGTCTGTGTGGAAGGAATAACGTCTCCGAGCGCGTTGCTAGGGAACCTTTGTTTTGTAAACAGCTGGACCTTCGTTTTGGGTTGGTTTGACGGCTGTCTAACTGCGCGGACGTATTTTGCGAGCGTTACTAATATTATTATTATTGTATCTTATCTTTTCCATTAAATCAGTTTATCGTTATTGTGTTACACTAAATATTAAACTCTTTCTTAATTACGCGAGTCCATCATTTCGGCGTGAGTGCGAGTGTGGAATAATTGTGTGCGCGTTCGAGAAATCTCGAAGGACCGGAGGACGTTACAATATATATATATATATATATATATATTGTAATAATTCGCAGTTCTAGTAAATAGCCTTTATCGATTTTTTACATCGATATAATAATCAATCCGCGCGCGCAGTTCATCGATCAAAAGGAATACATTATTTATTATAGCAATTATATATAATAATAAAAAAATAATAAATAATCTGTGGTCTACTTTTTCCTTTAGAAAAAGACGTTATTTATTATTCTTATTATTATAAATTAATTGTTAAGTATCCTTTTCGATGTAAAAAATTTTAGAAATTTAAAATGTGAAGAAAAGTCATATTTTATAAATTCTTATGAAATAACTGAAAGACAATAAAAATAATCTTATATGTAGTATTTTTTGCGACCTCATCATGAAAATTTTTTAATTGAACACTTGCGAATATTTCTGTAAGATTATTTTTGTCTTTCATTCAATTTTATAAGAATTTATATGAATTAATATATATAAGACTTCTTCACATTTTAAATTTCTAAAATAATTGGTCGAATCGACGTCAAATCGACGTAGATTCGACCAATCATTTAATTCTTATAAAATTGATTAAAAGACAATAAAAATAATCTTATAGAAATATTTGCATTGCTCAATTATATATAAAAAGAATTTTTATGATGAAGTCGAACATGATAAATATATTGACCAGTATTCGACCATCGACCATTTATCGACGCATAGACGTCGATTCGACAAATCATTTCTGGCTGGGTAATAGATCCCCTCACCTCGTGAAAATACGAGATTATTTGCGTGAGCGGGCTCGACATGAAATTTCGAAGTGAAAAGGTGAAATCAAGCAAAATGGAGCACTTGTTATTAGTGATATTTAGGCGCAATCGTGAAAATACAATACTGAGGATACGTAGAAGACTACGGGATGCAATTTACATTCTGTAAAACATGAAAAACATTAGTCAGCATATAATAAAATTGATTAGAAGACTGATTATAAAATTGAGGAGGAAAATTATGTCATCATATTTGACTTTATTCCAGCATTTATTTAATAAGAACGTAAAAATAATCCTTAAATTTATTAATTTTTATTGAAAATTAGATTTACGATTTTTATAAACGATACGGATTTGATTGAAGATGTTTTTCTTTATCGCGCTGTTATCTATTAAAATATTAATCGTGATCAATATTACTTAATAAATTATGATTATGTATTGTGATGCGTTCAATATGTGATTGACAATAGGAGATAATAACAACTAATAACAATAATAATAATAACTATATACTAATTATAATAAGAACTAGAAATGAGGAAAATCAAATACTAGATTAATTCCAATTAGAAACACATTAAGTAAAATAGGCTTATTTCCGTTTCTCTTTCATTTATAATCACGGCATAATTCCCTTTTTTACTCACTTCTTAGCTGAGTATTATTTTCGCTTTATGATCTTTGAGTTGTTAATCGTATATTAAGAATGAAGTTTTCCTTTCAAGTTTATAATAAATTCAGTCGAATAAACTAAGCCTATTTTACTTAATGTGTTTCTAATTGGAATTAATCTAGTATTTGATTTTCCTCATTTCTAGTTGTTTCTTCCAGACATTCATAACCAGTTATTTCAGGTAAATTTCCCAAAAGATAAACCGACGCGGAATTAGATACATAGCGCGGTGACAAGCCGTACATTTATTTTGGTCCTTCGAGCCGGATAATCCGCGTCAGAACCTGAATTTGATTTTCACGCTGAATTCTATACAAGATGGCAAATTTGGATACACGGATCGCTCTGCAACGGAGTCGATTCACGCTTATACAGGAAGCGACGGATTTAGACGATATGAATGCTGCTCGATCAAATCGACAACTGGTCAATGCTCGCTTGGACATGCTTGAACAGAATTGGAATAAATTTCAAGAAGAACATGAAAACTTGTGCCTATCCGTCAGCGAGGACTTGAGTGACAATTCATACATGAGGGAACCCGTATACGAACGCTGCCAAGCCTTCTATGTTTATGCTCGTGCCACGTTACATACCCAACTAGAAGAGTTCGATACAACAGATCGCCACTCCCGATCGACGCTCTCTGAACAAGGAGCATCTGCATCGCTAATGCCACGCAGTGCTTTACCACGCATAAAACTGCCGAGCTTCTCCGGAGAATATCCATCTTGGAGACCGTTTTATGATCTATTTGCCTCGTTAATAAGAGATAATCCGGCCTTGACAAATGTCGAGAAAATGCATTATTTAAAAACATGCGTCACTGGAGAAGCCGCAAGATTGGTAGGCAATCTGTCTATCTCAAGCGACAACTTCGCAATTGCGTGGAATTTGCTGGTATCGAGATATGAAAACAAGCGATTCCTGATTGCGGCTCAATTGGACAGGATAACGAATCTGAAGCCACTCAAGACGAAGAATGCCCAAGACCTTCGAACTCTTCTAACCACTATCTCCGAAGCGACTGCGGCTCTTCGCGTATTGGGATGCGCAGTGGACAGTTGGGATCCGTTATTGCTTCACCACATTGTGAAGTTGCTCGACTCTGAATCTCCAGAAGCGTGGGAGGTTAAACTCGGGTCATCCACTACTTATCCAACCTTCACCCAATTTGAAGAATTTCTCATTGGAAGGACACGAGCTATGGAGAATCTCGGTCTAACCACACCTCAGAGAACGTCTGCTGTTGCCTCTTCTGGAAAATATCGTACGAAGGTCGCGGCTCATGTCGCAGCGTCTGCGTCAAACTCAAACCTCCTGACATGCCCTCTATGCGGATCGTCGCATCACCTAGCAAGATGTGAACGCTATCAGTCGAAGACGGCTAATCAGCGTAGAGATATTGTCATCAAACATAGAAGATGTTTTAATTGCCTTGCTCCTCACCCCGCAAAGAAGTGCAACTCCGTGAAACGATGCCTGAAATGCGGAAAGAAGCATCACACGTCCATTCATGAGATCTATCGTGAATCTTCAGCAATGCATTCTCCTGGTTCGACGGCCAAGAAATCTACAAATCAATCCGAAGAAAAATCAGATCCACCTGCACCTGTAGTCTGACGATTAGAGACATGTGTGCATCAATCCGGACAGGCAAATCGTACGGGAGAGCTCACGTTGCTCGCGACGAGTAGAGCCTTACTGAGGAAAGACAATGGGGAACTCCATCCGGTGCGTCTATTGATTGATCAGGGATCAGAGTTATCTTTTATCACAGAAGATGTAGTACAACGAGCCCAGCTCACCCGTAGAGCAGCCTCTATACCGCTTCTCGGAATTGGTGGCACGTATTCCGGCCGTACTAAAGGAAGCGTCTCCATACAGCTGAAATCCATTCAGGATTCGGCGTCACATTGTCAAATCCGAGCCTTCGTATTGCCACGCCTTACGGCAAAGTTACCATCGTTCAGCGTTAGTTCTCTATCTTGGCCTCATATTTCAGGACTCCAGCTCGCCGATCCGGATTATTCCATTTCTGGACCAATACAGGTCATCATAGGTTCAGACAATTATCATAACGTGATTCGATCAGGCTTAATACCAGGCGATTCATCCTCGCCTACAGCGCAGCAAACCATCTTCGGATGGGTCCTCTGTGGTCCTATTTCAGCAGCAGATACACCTGCCTCCGCGCACGCGCATCATTGTTCGCCGGATCACGACTTACAAAACCTTATTACAAGATTCTGGACACAGGAGGAACTCCCTAATTCCACCAGAGCAGGGTTAACCGAAGAGGAAGAGGAGTGCGAACGACACTTCTCATCAACCTATTCACGGGATGCTACGGGCAGATACGTGGTTCGTCTACCTCTAAAATCCAATCCGAGGGTTTTAGGAGAATCCAAATCAAAGGCTCTCGGTTGTCTTAACAAATTGTTCCAACGATTCTCCAACAAGAGCACATTCCAGCAACGCTACGTGGACTTCCTAGAGGAGTATTTGAAGATGGGTCACATGACAGAAGTTGACGCCTCATCCGACCAGACTCCTTTCGCACATTATCTCCCACATCATGGAGTACTTCGGGAAGATAGTCGCACCACCAAACTCAGGGTGGTTTTTAACGGATCCAGCCGCACCAGTAACGGCCTCTCGCTTAACGATATTCTCCACGCTGGTGCAAAGCTTCAAAACGACATGTGCGACCTTTTTTATTAATTCATTTAATGATTCAGTATTTGCGCACTTTTACACAATATTTGTCAATTATATTTAGGATATGGCAGAGAACGAGATGTAATCGTCTCGTTCTCTGCCATCAGCCTTCGTGAAAATGTGAGATCACTATCCCGGAAGTGCCTAGTGATCTCGCAGTTTCACTCGACATATTCGTAATTGGGTAAACAAAATCACGTGACATAAGAATGTGAAAAGTGAGTGAGCTCACCCAAGAACCGTAATAGGTCCCCTAAGCTCGCACACAAAAGGTTAGAGTCTGCGCGCAGGTCTGTTCTATAATTTAACCGCTAGTTAGTTCTAGAGTGTTATGCGCGCGAGAGTCGTGCCTAGTGATTGTGCTTGATTAGTCGCGTCGCTAGTTCTTAAAATAAAGCTCGCTTATTGGACTTGTCATGGGGAAATCTTGGATTTCCTATTAATAACTAAAAGTATATTTAATTTTTAAGTTAGAATAGGCGCACGAGATAAGAATAGCAACCAATTGATAATAGATAAGCAATAATAAGAATAGTTAATATTTAAGAATAGTGCTAATAGATTACATAATTGTTAAGTAGTTCCTAAGTAAAAATGTTGCTTAGTTATTATTGAAAATAGGGGTTCGAAAAAATGGCGTGACGTCACAGTAGGCAGTAAGACTTAAGGCCATTCTACAATACGTCGCAAATGCCCTGTCGCCAGTCGCGAAGGATGGCAACTACTAGTGGAAAACTGCTATTTCCGGTTGCGCTTGACAGTTGCGGTTGCCAAAAGAAGTTAAAAATTAGCCAACTCTCTTTTGGCAACCGCAACTGCCAAGCGCAACCGGAAATAGCAGTTTTCCACTAGTAGTTTCCATCCTTCGCGACTGGGGACGGGGCATTTGCGACGTATTGTAGAATGGCCTTTAAGCAATAAGCGAATCGACCAATCACAGTCGAGACGTAAGGCCATAACCATAAGCAGTAGCAAATCAAACACGTTGATTCTCTTAAGGGTCGGCAGGAGACATGGTGGAGACCTCTATCGGGCGGCCGTGAATTATGGATTCGCTTTTTGCAAAGTATGACCAAAATAATGAGAAAATCATATTAAAATTATGATATTCCTAATCAGGAGGATTGCCCGCAAGTCGGTTGAGAGCGATTTTCTGAAAAAAGTTAAAATAAAACTTCTAATACATGTGGGGAAATGCACAGCTAGCAACGGGTTAGGTGTGACGTCCCGCCATTTTTTCGAACCCCTATTTTCAATAATAACTAAGCAACATTTTTACTTAGAAATTAGTTAACAATTATGTAATCTATTCGCGCTATTCTTAAATATTAGTTATTCTTATTATTGCTTATCTGCTATCAATTGGTTATTATTCTTATCGCATACGCCTATCCTAGCTTAAAAATTGAATATACTTTTAGTTATAAATGGGAAATCCAAGATTTCCCCAAGACAAGACCAATGAGCGAGCTTTAGTTTAAGAACTAGCGACGCGACCAATCAGGCGCAATCACTAAGCATGACTCTCGCCAGAGAGAAGCCTGAGAGCGGCCATGCCGGCGATTTTCGTGAGACGCTTTTACTAGGCCGTAGAGCAGCGCCATACATCCACTTTTAGGAATTGGAATCACTGATCCACAACCACTTTCAAAACTGTCGGTCATTTGGTTCATGTCCGTGCTAATATACATCTACTTTTCGATACTGTCGATCATTTAGTGGTTCATGTCCGTGCTACATCCATATATATAATTGTGGATCAAAAATATATATATCGAAACTTCATGAACTTATTAATATGTTTTATTAAATGCGTGTAACGTTTTGGCATTCTAGTATATAATACGATATAAATATAGCGATATAAATTATTACTAAAATATTTTTACGTATATCCGCATGTGCAATGAAATAAATTTTTTCTGAAATCAATTTTTCTTAATAAGTCTTAATTGAATATAATGTAGAAAATATCTGCAATAAATTACTTTTTTCTTATTCTTAGAACAAAGGTATCAAGCATTTAAGCAATCATGCATTTTAATCAAATTATGATTTAAATTTATAGCTTTTTATATTAATTTTTTATATTTATTTATTTTTTACTTATTATTAATTTAATTAATTTTTTATTTATAAATTCGATTGGATGCAAAGTCTTTTAAAAATAAACATATAATGGTGCGCTCCACTTGACGTAATATTTTCGCTTCGAAGACTAATTGTAAGATTCTTCACCCTATCTAATTAAAAATTATCCGATTTATGTCGTGTTTGATGTCATTTTAATCGCCAAAATCTCATTAATCCATTAAGATTATTTTCAAGCTGTTTAAATGCAAAATAGAAGTTTTAGTTTTCATTTCAAAAAATGTTTACATTCGTGAATTGCTATGGATGGGGAGAGCCCATTGTAAGAGACTTCGGAACTCTTTGATGATAGGTCATCTCGCTCGCTCGCGGTCTCGCTCTCGCTCTTACACTCGACGAGTCGCGCTAGACAGCTCGGAAAGATAAGCTGATCCGAGAATCGAGAGAAAACTAAAACTTCTATTTTGCATTTAATCGGCTTGAAAATAATCTTAATGGATTAATGAGATTTTTGCGATTAAAATGACATCAAACACGACATAAATCGGGTAATTTTTAACTAGTTAGGTAATTAAAATTTTGATTACCTATCTAGTTAAAAATTATCCGATTTATGTCGTGTTTGATGTCATTTTAATCGCAAAAATTTTATTAATCCAGTAAGATTATTTTCAAGCTGATTAAATGCAAAATAAAAATTTTAGTTTTCATTTCATAGAATGTTTACATATTTACGAATGTGTTTCGATTCTCAGATCAGCTTATTTTTCCGAACTGTTCTAGCGCGTCGAGTGTGAGAGCGAGAGCGAGATCGCGAGTAGAGAGCGAGCGAGATGACCTATCATCAAAGAGTTCCGAAGTCTCTTACAATGGGCTCTCCCCATCCATAGCAATTCACGAACGTAAACATTTTTTGAAATGAAAACTAAAACTTCTATTTTGCATTTAAACAGCTTGAAAATAATCTTAATGGATTAATGAGATTTTGGCGATTAAAATGACATCAAACACGACATAAATCGGATAATTTTTAATTAGATAGGGTGAAGAATCTTACAATTAGTCTTCGAAGCGAAAATATAAGTCAAGCGGAGCGCACCATTATATGTTTATTTTTAAAAGACTTCGCATCCAATCGAATTTATAAATAATAAATTAATTAAATTAATAATAAGTAAAAAATAAATAAATATAAAAAATTAATATAAAAAGCTATAAATTTAAATCATAATTTGATTAAAATGCATGATTGCTTAAATGCTTGATACCTTTGTTCCAAGAATAAGAAAAAAGTAAAAGTAATATATTGCAGATATTTTCTACATTATATTCAATTAAGACTTATCAAGAAAAATTGATTTAAGAAAATTTATTTCATTGCGCACATGCGGATATACGTAAAAATACTTTAGTAATAATTTATATCGTATTATGTACTAGAATGCCAAAACGTTACACGCATTTAATAAAACATATTAATAAGTTCACGAAGTTTCGATATATATTTTTGATCCACAATTATATGGATGTAGCACGGACACGAACCAAAAAATTGTGGATGTAGCACGGATATGAACCAAAACTGGCTTTTTTATCGACATCGAAAGTGGATGTGGCCACTTAGTTCCAAGCGGCCGTAAAATGGATGTACGTGACGCTAGTGAGCGGCCTAGAAAAAGCGTCTTACGAAAAATGACGGCGTGGCGCCTCTCCTCCTTCTCTCTGCTCTCGCGCGCATAACGCTCTAGAACTAACTAGCGGTTAAAATGGGTGCTTTCCATTTAGTGACACAAGTTGACAACCTGACTCCTAGTATCATTTCTGCTTTCCATTACGTTTGTGTCGCGTTTTGTCGATGACACAAGTCGACTTCGAGGGACTCTGCTTAGATGGTGAGTCAAGCGTGATCAAGCGTGGCTTTCCATTTATCGTATTGAGGTTACTAACTTGAGTTCACTTGAGTTAACGTAAGTCGACACAAGTGCATGTAAATGAAAAGCACCCATTATAGAACAGACCTGCGCGCGGACTCTAACCTTTTGCGAGCTTAGGACTTAAGTAATATTAAATACTTCGACATAGAATTGAAGAAATATGCCTTTATGAAATCATGAAAATAATAACTTGTTGAAGCAATTCTTTTTACAAAATAAATAACTAATCATTTCGACTCCACCCATCCCACTCGGCATGTAATATTTCTGGAACATTGCTGCAATATTCGATTTGAAATATTACACCTTTCAGCAATATTACAGAAATATTTCACGACCGTTTCTGCAACATTTCTGCAATGTTTCAATGTCCGCAATCATTTCAAATGCAACCTTGCTGAAAGATTTCAGCAATATTTCGATAATATTACTGCAATATAATAGACATATTTTGAAATAAATATATCTCAGAAATATGTCTAATACATTAACATTGATTATATTAATAGAAGTCGTTTACCAGAAAATAACATTATCATAAAAGTGCGTGTAAAAGTATATCTTTAATCTCTTAATATTAGCCACTCTTTGCAAGCTTTATATAATTCTCATGAATAAAACTTAAATACGAGATAGCACATCGCACGTCGCATAGCGGTAAACGAACGAACTAGCGACTGAATACTATTTTTTTGTAATGTTTCTGAAATATTTCAGATGCAAAGTTACAATTGAAATGTTAATGAAATATTTCTGTACCATTTCCGAACATTACTATATTTCAGCAATATTACATGCCGAGTGGGATGAGATAAAAATTCAACTTTAAGATAAATAACTAAACAAATAACGTAGTTGTATTATCAAAGACAAATTATTACGAAATTGATTCCATGAATGAAAATATAATAATAAATTAATCCAAACCAATGTTTTAATATCTATAATAATCTATAGTTATTAGGAAACTTTGAACTATCAACCGAGCTAACATAAAATTGCAATTATTCCTTTAACAAGTATACAAGTATATATATTTTAAATTATGAAGTCATAACGATTTATTGGAAATAACTATCTCATAAACAATTAAAATAACTAAGAATGAATTTTGAAATCTATGTTAAAACTTTTCAATTAAGCAGTTAACTAATAGTTTCGATAAACTACAGTTACGATTTCATAAATCAGTTACTTGTATAAAATGTTCTATTCTAGCTTGATAATTCATTTAAATATTACGCGCTAGTATATTTATTTAAGACACCGAAACGCTTCGCTCGTGGAACCAAAATTCACCCGTAACAAATTGCAAATAATCTCATATACGTTACCGACTCTGTAACGATGACAAATATTGACATTTAACTCTTCTTAGATTTTTCACTCAACGACCGAACTAACGATCTATTATTCGATTCCACGAACGCAAGTGTCGGCACAAGTAAATTTAATTCTATTGTAACGTCTTGTCGTCCACGCGCCGACCACCGTCTTATTTACATTAGCCCAGAAATCAGACAATAGTACTCGCGTAGAACTCCTTTGTGCTGCCGATATCCGGTGGATGAAGTCATCCAGAGCACACGCCGACAGGTGCTCTAATTAAAAAGACACCGTAGATGTAAGAAATGTAAAATTCATCTCCCCGAAACACCCCGAATCGTTTCACACGACACCAATGTCCGATCTCAATACCTTTGTCTCGACAGTATATAAACCGCAAAATTCGAGCTCTTCAGTCAGATAGGCAGATCATCTCATATAGTCATAGTCAGATAGTCATATAGTCAGAGAACAGATCATCTCATATAGTCATAGTCGATCATTCGATCAAATTCATTCAGATCTGTTCAGAACATTTTCATCGACCATTTTCGTTTAGTCTTATCATCGTAATTTACTTGCTACCTCGCGTAGTACTTATAAAATTTCCGTATACTGCATCGACACTTCTCTCATTTTGTCCGTCGTGCGTTAGACCAAGACTAAGTGTACAATTCAGAAATAAAAGACATTTGTGCATACATCTGAGTATTTCAATCCGGCCTGAATTGTCCATGACCGAGGTCCTCCAGGAGACGCAAAGGTTCGAAATTGCACAGAAGGCTTGGCTAAAACCTGAGATTCGTCGCAACGATACGGTAAGTAATCATAATTTCCTTAAATATCAGAATATGCCGTATCATTACGAAGATTAGGAAATCTATAAACGACTGACAATCTTTTCTATCTCTCACCGTCTCGCATTCCACATGCTTCCGGTGACATCTTTATATCCTTTACATAATAAAAAGAAACCCCTGTCAAGCACTAGCATGCAGCTGACAGTTCATAGTCAGTCGTTCCTTTAGAATCGACATAAAATTATCATACGACCTTCCTTGCATCCATAATAATAATATCGATACTAAACGATATAATTAGATTTGAAAATAGAATACGTACTCCTGTTGTTATTCGGACGTCGTCCAACCTTTTATTTACCCGAATGCTGTGAGCACACCCGCTGTGCCCGTGCGTCGTTCTCACCCTAATCCAAGATTCCTCTCGTTTTCGAGCACCCAAGGCTTGTGCACCGAACGACATTTCATAAATCATCACCCAATATAATTTCTTTCGTTATCGAGCACTATCGTGCCCTTGATCGACATTTTTCCTTATACCTTTACTCTCCAATAAAAAATCGACAACAGGAAGTGAAATAAATCTTAATATTATATTGAATATAATCATTCAATACTCTTTTAACTCGGACGTGGTCCAACCTTTTATCTACCTCGTCGTCGAGCATTTCTATGCCCAGAGCGACACTCTATACCAAAGTCCCGAGATTCCTTTCGTTTTCGAGCACCCAAGGATTGTGCACCGAACGACAATTTCCAAATCATTACCCTATATATATTTCCCTTCGTTTTCGAGCACCCAAGGATTGTGCACCGAACGACAATTTTCCTTGCGCCTTAAATCTCTCCCTTTGAATTAAGTTTAGGATAAAAATGGGAATATATGAGTTTATTTAATATCGATATTATACTCCTTATAAAAATAATTATTCTCCTCTCCCTTTCTAAGCAATCAACATCTTTTCTTTCCGCAAATTTTAATAAATTTAATCTCAAATAAGTTTTCTAATCTTCTACTCATTTCTCAACGGCATAAATCTGATATAAAATTAGATCTAAGTATATTGAATAAAGTATATAAAATAATAGCATATAAAATATATATATTTATATATATATATATATATATATATATATATCATACATCAATTCATTATTAATCTCAAATACTTTGTCTTAAATTCAATACACTATTTCTATATCATCGCATGATATTTCTTTTAAATAATTTGCTTGTCGTGATCAATTGCATAAAGCTTCATATTATTTTTCCCGCGATTCTTGTAGATGTACAACCAACAATATAAAAAAGTTCTCCGAAAGAAACGGAATCACAGAGCTGGAAGAAAGACGCGTGCCAACCGTGCAGCTTCCCAATTGCGTTGGCTTAACCGACGAGCTCTTAAATCAAAACTTAGAATCAAATCTATCGAAGAAATCTCTTTGACTCGAGAAGCAATAGCACGCTTAAAATTGTCAGTAACTAACGTATTCCACTTTGAAGCTTGCGCTAGAAATCCGAGCGTTGTATTAATTCTGAACCATCGCAGCCATTATTAATCGATCATCTAACTCCTGGAACTTCCCAAGAAATTAATAAAATCGAACCAATTGTCAAACCGCCGACATTAGACAATCTTGCGGGCGTATCTATTAACTCAACTGAATCATTTCCAGAATTAAATAAAAATATAAATTTCCAAAGAGAAAACGTAATTAATCACGAAGATTTATTTCCTAAAGATTTAATATCTCAGTTAAGAACTCAACTACCGGATTATTATTTCGTTATTGATGAATATGCGAATTATTTGAATTTTTAAGAAATCGCTGACTTTAAGTTATTATAAGTACAATTGTGTAACGATTATCAATGCATAAAATCTCTAAATTAATCATTTACGAATATATTGCGATAATTAAAATGAAGCCTAGAATTACCGACGAAGAAGCCGAAGCTATAAATTTTGTTCTAAATTTATTAATCAGATTACTTTCTGAGATTATCGACGATCAATTAGACATGGACGAGTTAATTTCTTTCCTAGAAAACATTGAAAAACCTTAAAATATATGTACCCAAAATACACTTAAATTATACTAAATCTTATACTCGATTATATTTAATCATATATAAAATATTGTCTTAAATTTATAGTAAGTTACTAATATCACCATTCCGTACCATCTTCACTTTCCCTAGATCCATAAGTCAAGTCCTAGCTCTCGGCGTCCCTAGGGTATAGCCGGTGTATGCAGGTTGCCCTATAAAAAATAGAGAGCTTTCTTTCTTTTTCTAACCTAGGAACAGAAGAAGAAAAAGGTCACCCAGACGTGACATTGGGTTAGCCACGAGTCCGTATTTTATTTTTTATAAATTTTTAAGAGTCAAAATACAAAATTCGGCTCTGATACGACTTACGTTATTATATAAGGAATATATAAAAAAAGTTTCACGAGGCCATATAACTTCTCCGAAGAAATATTTGCAAAAAGCGTATCTGACTAAGAAGCAGCTCATGGGGAATATTCCGTGGTAGCACACTGACCGCGTGACAAGGAGAGATTATCGCTCTCTCTTTGTCTCTCTTGCTAAAAAATTAGAAGACAAAATGAAAAGTATATATATATAAAGTATTGCTCATTCAAATCAAATTAATTATTTATTAATTATTATTAATTATTATGCACAGAAACAATAGTCATTACATAAATATAAATTTTTATTTCAAATTATAGAGTAGAATACAAATTAATAAAACAGATATTTAAATGTATGTATGTTATATACATTACATTGCTTGCTATTGTTTACTGTACATTATATGGATACATATTATTATATATCTTTATCCCATGACATGAGTAATCGTACTGCATTTAAAAATTAAAAATGGAAAAGATTTCAAAAATACAATCAAATGCATAAATAAATCATACTTTTATTAACATTTCTTATTATTTATATTATTAAATTTAATATTTTTATATTTATATATTTATATTACATATTTTTTACAATATTTAGTATGAAATATTTATATATAACGATTTTCGGGATAAGAATATGTAACAATATATTGTAGCGCTTCTGTTGTGTTTCCGATAAGCGCAAAAAATTATGATTTTATTATAACTAATTGATATTTTAATATTATGTAATTTACATTGTTTTCTTTTCAGATTTTAAAATAAATAATTTTTTTTATATAATTATATTGATATTAATCTATGTACGTAGCATAGAGTTGCTTATTGTTGCAGATAGATTTGGAGTAAACATGTTTGAAGGGTGGAGCACTTTATGGAGAGGCGTAGATACCATTGAATCAACGCCATTGTATTGCAGCAGGTAACGTATGCACAGTGGGGGTTTTAGTGAGTAAGAATCTCACACTACCCCGGAAAACTGGGGTGCCTTTTGAAGGTTTCCCCCACTTAAAAAAAAAGAAAACGCTTATGTAAACATTTGCTCATTATAAGTACTTACATTATAAGTACTTACATTATAAGTATTTACATTAGTTTGTTGTAAGTACTGATAATTTGAAAGCATGAATAATAAATGAATAAATATTATGCAGACAATATTGTACAACATATTCAGTCTGTGCCATGAAAGCTCAAAAGCTTATTTTAATAGTCCAATGAATATATAGTAATCAACAATTATTTTTATATAATAATAGTATATTTGAATATAGAAAAATATTAAAACATTTTTTTAAAGATTATTAATTAAAAAAGAATATTTATATTATAATATTAAGAATATTAAAAAATATTCTTTGTAAATAATCTATTAAAATATATGTTTAATATTTTTATATATTCAAATATATACTATTATTATATAAAAATAATTGTTGATTACTATATATTCATTGCATTGAACCATCATACATTACTCCTAAGTTCTTTCACGTATATATACATATTTATGAAGTTAATTTTACAATAACATCAATAATTGAAAAGAAATCAAGAATCAACATATTCGTCAATTTATGATAGCTACAACATTCGTTCTCTCATCTTATTTCTATCGCGCTGACGATACATAAAGTAGCGATGAAAATTGACCAATCACAGTCTATTATTCTCCTTGCGATCGAAGAATAATAGACTGTGATTGGTAAATTTCTTACGACTCTTACGACTGCGATTCATTGTAGATGGCCCTTAAGACTTAAGCAGTAAGCGAATCGACCAATCACAGTCGAGACGTATAAGGCCATAACCGTAAGCAGTAGCAAATCAAACACTTTGATTCTCTTACTGCTTACTTCTTCTTCTTCTATGTTTTTTATTGGCCAACTTTTGGAATAGGAATCCAAAATTACCGGCCATCAACTGGTAAAATAAGATTTGTAATTCAAGTACTACAGGACTTGATACTGCGCAAAAATAGGGTCACAAAGAACAAGCGGAGAAACGCGTTTAAGGGTCGACAGGAGACACAACGGTGGAGACCTCTATCGGTCGGCCGTGAATTATGGATTCGCTTTTCCCATATTATGACCAAAATAATGAGAAAATCATATTAAAATTATGATATTCTTAATTAGTAAGATCGTCCGCAGTCCTGTACAGAGTCATTTTCTGGAAAAAAGATCAAAATAAAATTTCTAGTAAACATGGGGAAATGCGCAGCTAGCAACAGGTAAGGTTGGGTTAGCCACGAGTCCGTATTTTGTTTATTAAAAATTTTTAAGAGTCAAAATGCAAAATCTGACTCTGTACAGGACTGCGTAATTATATAAAGAATATATTAAAAAAAGTTTCATGAAGCAATATAACTTCTTCGATGCAAAATACAGGATAAGCGGATCTCACTATATCTAGATCTAAGGAACAGCCATGGGGAAATTTCCGTGGTAACATACTGACAGCTTGACAAGGAGAGATTGTTCAAGAGAGATTGACAAAGAGAGATCGTTCTGTCTTTATCTCTCTTGCACTTGGTATGTGTAATGTCCGTGTAGGTACAAACACCAATATATTACCCACACGGATATGACTTTTAAAAATTTTTTTAGATATTTTTTTAATCGTTCTTTAAATTTCCTTTTAGATATTTGCTCATCGTCTTTAGATTAAGTTAGAGAATATAAAAACAAATATATTCATAAATAAATTTATTTTATAGATTCTAAAGTAATTAATTTAATAACACATTGAAATGATAAAAGTGCTGTACATAGATAGCGTTATATTATTATGATTACGAGTCAATATATAATTTCGCAACGAATTAAAGTTAAAAAAAATAGGGACACATAATAAATTAAACAATTGAGAAACGCATTGATAAATTTTTAATTAAAAGCTTTTATTATTATAAATGAATTCTTTTGTTACACATATGTTATTAAAAAAATAAAAGTATAAAATATTTATTAAAATATTAATAAAAGAAAAAAATATTAATGAGAGAGAGGGAGAGAGAGGGAGAGGGAGAGAGAGAGAAAGCCAATATAAAAAGTTTAATAAAAGTTTAAAACAAAAACTTTTCTCCCTCCTCCTCGACCACCCCGACCTCTTCTTTGGCCTCTAAATTGTAATGGGGGTGGTGGCGGTGGCGGTGGTGGTGGCGGTGGTGGTGGTGGTGGTTGTAGTGGTGATTGTGGTGGTGGTTGTGGTGGTATAAATAAGTATTACATATAAGATGTTTTTAATCTATGTCACGTTAGAAAATCAAGTTTGAATCAACAATTAATAGTTCAATGAAAATAGTCATCAACATATAATTTTCTTTTAATAATAATATATTTGAATATATGAAAATATTAACATACATTTTTTGTAAAGGCTATTAATTTAAGAAACAATATTTAAAATATTAAAAACTTTTTATAGCTCTGTTATTGATTTATTACAGAATACATTAATTTATTTCATAAAATAAATTTTTTTGCACATATATGTATACAATGTGTGTGTAGTTATAAAATGGAATATAAATATTTTCAATATTTTAATATTTTCTTTTAATTTCAGAATTCTTCTTAAATTAATCGCCATAACAAAAAATGTATTTAATAATTTTTGTTTATTCAAATATATTATGAATAACAAAAATTTGTCGATAACGATAGATTTGAAGTTGAGTTTTCAGCGTGATAAACTGAACACCCTTGCCATCATTATATATTAAATACTCATAAATGTTTTTGTATTATCAGTATTTATGCAGCAGATGTTCTTACACGACAGCATCGATATAATCAAACAAAAATCAAAATAATATTGTCAGTCGAAATCTGCGATTGCTCAAAAATAATGACAGCCGAGAATTAACAATCATGCTCTCGTTGCTGTATTGCGCTGACGATACATATAAAGTATCGATGAAAAAACCACAAGTGAAAAAGCAACAAGTGCCAAACTTAATAAGCGCCCGTGTCTTACATCCTGTGTATTAGTTCACTCCGCGAATATTATTTTACTGTAATTATTTATCATCATACAATTTTGAAACATTGTAACGGTGCGAGCACCGTTCCTATGTATATATAGTATACCGTAACAATAAATCTGTGTTAAATATTATATAACCGGCTTACGCTAACCTATCCCGCTTACGCTAATGTTAAGTCGTCTCTCTCGCTTACTCCGCTTGCTGTCTCGCTTGCTCCGCTCGCCGTCTCGCTTTCACGCTTGCTGTCTCACTTGCTCCGCTTGGTGTCTCGCTTGCTCCGCTCGCCGTCTCGCTTGCACGCTTGCCGCCTCGCTTGCTCCGCTCGCCGTCTCGCTCGCACGCTTGCCGTCTCGCTTGCACGCTCGCCGTCTCGCTTACGCACTCGCTATCTCCGAGCGGTGGGGGAGCCCAGGAATGCGGTCGGCCGGGTATATAAGGCGGCCCAGGCGACACACCGACACCAGATCTGATCTAGCTTTCCGCCTGATACGATCCGACTCTCCAGCTTCCCAGCCGAGGTGTTCTCGACTACCTGCTTCCTGGCCGAGGTGTTTCTTGACTGTCGGGCGTTTCCGACTACCTGTTCCTGGCCGAGGTGTTTCTTGGCTGTAGGGCGTTTCCGACTACCTGTTCCTGGCCGAAGTGTTTCTTGGCTGTCGGGCGTTTCCGACTACCTGTTCCTGGCCGAGGTGTTCCTTGGCTGTCAGGCGTTTCCGACTACCTGTTCCTGGCCGAGGTGTTTCTTGGCTGTCGGGCATTTCCGACTACCTGTTCCTGGCCGAGGTGTCTCTTGGCTGTCGGGCGTTTCCAACTACCTGGTCCTGGCCGAGGTGTTTCTTGGCTGTCGGGCGTTTCCGACTACCTGTTCCTGGCCGAGGTGTTTCTTGGCTGTCGGGCGTTTCCGACTACCGGTTCCTGGCCGAGGTGTTTCCTGGCTGTCGGGCGTTTCCGATTACCTGTTCCTGGCCGAGGTGTTTCCTGGCTGTCGGGCGTTTCCGATTACCTGTTCCTGGCCGAGGTGTTTCTTGGCTGTCGGGCGTTTCCGACTACCGTTAACGTCGCTACTATACCATTGTAAATAACGCGCCGTCCTAGCTTAAGCACGCGCCTTGCATGCGCCTATACGTTTGCGCCGCTCTGCGCTCTCCGCGCGCACCGCCTAGCTGGTGTGATCTTGCACGCGCTTCGCTGATTCCGTCTACACTGTATATATTGTATATAGCTTTCTTTGTCATAATAAAGAACTGTGGTATCGAACATAAGTGTTTTCATAAGCTTGAGTCTCCCCTTCTCTCGAACCCTGACGCCGGCGAGCCGATCCGCGCGCTCGAGAAAGGCGACCGCGTTACAACATACATTTCATTTTTAGATACTATTGCTATATACACACACACATATGTGCATAAGTAAATATAAAATTTACAAAAAGTGGGCGCTTATTAGCCTTACTACATTACTGCTTTCTGCCACGAGAGGCCAGAAAGCATTTTGCTATCCATTCCTTTGACTATATACCTCTGGACTGCTAATGGCCCCATTTTTCCATGTAAAAGCGCGATCCAAGATCTCAGCGCCTCCAGGTACCAAATGGCCACGTCAAGAACTAATCACCTAACCTAACTTGAGTTCTGAGTTCTGAGCACAGACTTCTAAATAGAAGTCTGGTTCTGAGAGATTCTGACTGTGTATTACTTTGACTTAGAGGTGTATACAAGATTTTTGAGAGTTAAAAAAAATATGTGAAATAAAATATGGTACGTTATTTTTTTATTAAATCGTGTAATAATACGAGATATAAAGCGAAAGGAGTACAAAATTTTACTTCTGTGCCATTATATAGGTAAGTTTTTACTTTTTATTAATCTAAACTTAATTTAACTTTTAAAAAATTATTTTCTTTTTTTAACTTAATCTTCTATATAATAGGAGCTTTCCAGCAAGTATCGTTCGATCTTCTTTCAATGCCAATGAACAACGAAGATAGAATGATACTCTGTGTCGCACTGTGTCCTTGCTGGAAAGCTCCTCACATATGTGTTTGTATATATATATATATATATATACATATATATATATATGACATTCTAATCTTATATTTATTTTAATATATATTTATTATTATTATAATTATTTACACAAATAAATATATATGTTTACAGATCCTGAAATTAGAAAGAAGTGGGTGCAAGTCTTAATTACTTTGTATAAGGAAAACACTCTAAATGTGCCAAAAACAGCAACAATATGTGCGGAACATTTTGAAGAAAATTGTTTCGAGAAGATTGGTTTATCTTGTGTACGTCTGAAGCCACATTCGATTTCAACAATATTCCCATGTGCAGAAATTAAAAGGTATCCCTGCCGGAAATTTCCATTAAGAACAATCAAATGCGGATCAGCATTTTATCGGTATTTAAATGTTTAAATAAGCATGTATCTGGTGATGTCCGCGCCCAGAAAAATGCAGATCAAAATGTTATATGTTTATGTATGCAATGAAACTATATTCGCATATGCGAATTAAAAACTTATCGTACTTTATCAGCATATGTGCGTTTGTCTGTATATGCGAATACCAAATTTGTACGCATTTATAAGCACCAAAAATATATACGTATGTATTTGCAATTTCCAACCAAATTTTTATCCGCATTTGTACGCACCTAAAAAATACTACAACTACACGCATTTTCAGACATATTTTTTATTTGCATTCATATGCATTGATCAAAATTACTTTATATCAGTGTTTGTTTGCAACTTACGAGCTACTTCTTATCCGCATTCATACGTCTAAGTAATGCTGATTTTTATACTTGGTTGTATACGTATCTGCGTATATAGAATTTATCAGTACGTAGAATTTATCTTGTAACTGGATATTGGATTGCATTATTGGATATTTGCCGGCATGTGCAATTGATAACATTTTCTCGTCAGAATTATATATATACAGGGTGTAACTGAACAAACATATATAGAATCCATTAAATTCTCTGGCAAATTTGGAGACGATTTTTCTTCAGTAAAAATGTCAAGGCATCATCAATAATTTTCTTAAGATACATGATGGCAAAAATTGGGAACATGCAAAAAATGATGATCTCCATCGACATTTTCGTTGGGGAAAAATCGCATCTCCAAATTAGCCAGAGAAACTGATGGTATATACTCCATATATGTTTTTTCAGATACATCCTGTATGCATACATACAGGGTGTCCCGAAACTACCGCGAGATATTTTAAAGGCAGATTTTCTGGCCAATTTAAAAACGATTTTTCCTCAGCGAAAATGTCGAGGCTATGATAGTTTTCAAACGGGAAACGATTATATTTCACGAATGACAGGGCTGGGATTTCGCGCGCTCAGGCACGGCGAAATGACAAGTGATAATAGTGCTCTTATGAATAGCACCCTTTTTCACGATAATGTATAAATTTGCATTAAACATTGTCAAAATATTTTTTGCCGCTTTTCTATTGCATTAGTATATTTTTTTACGAAAAATAAGTATAAGAACTAAAGACATCTTGAAGTTGATTCCAATAAACATTTCCGACATGTTTCATTTTCATCTGTCAAAGTGTCGATCAATATTATACCATGAAGGTGTTCACTATGCTACGCGGTGTGTGACAAATAAAATGTAATGGAAATAAGTTTATTATTTATTTATTTTGCATTTTTTGATATTTTTACAATAATTGCATTAATTGTGAACGTGCATTTATAAACAAGAACAGTTTTATATTGAAAAAATAAAATTACAGAAAATACTTACTTAATAACAATCAACATAATCAAACATTTAGCAAATAAGTTATTAAATTACAAAAGGAACTTTTACAACAAATGTTCGAAATGACCACCATTACATTTAATACATAATTCTGCGCGTCGTAATAAACTATTTGTTGTCTTGGTGATCATTTCTTGTGTTATTGTAGCAACTGCTTCAATAATCCTTTCTTCTAATTCGTCGCGAGTATTAATTTGTTCTTTGTAAACATATTCTTTAATATGTCCCCATAAAAAATAGTCTAAAGGTGTTAAATCAGGTGACCTTGCTGGCCAACTTAAGGGACCACCGCGTCCTATCCATCTTCCTGGAAATTTTTTGTTCAAGGTCCTGCACACACATCTTGCATTATGTGGTGGTGCACCGTCTTGTTGGAAAATAAGTCTTTGTCTAATATTTAATGGAATATCTTCCAATAATTCCGGCAAATTGTTAGTCAAAAAATTATTGTAGATGTTGCCATCGATTCTTGCAGGCATTTCAAACGGTCCAATCTGTAATTTAATATTTAAAATACTACAATATTTGTTACATAAACAATAATACATACAATAAACAAAAATCGGATATATCCATAAAAATTAAAAAAATATGTACAATGAAAAATAACTTACTATTAAATTATTTTGTATACCGGCCCATAGATTTATACTAAAACGGTATTGGTAATTTCTAACATGGTACACATGTGGATTTTCATTGCTCCAAATGTGGGAATTATGCATATTAAATGAACCCTCGCGTGTAAAGCAACATTCATCAGTAAATAAAATTTTTTGAACAAAACCTGGTTCTTGTGCCAATAACCAGGTACAAAAATTGACTCTGCGTGCATAATCTTGTGGTAATAAATTTTGCACTTTTGTATAATGATACGCATGCATTTTGTTTTCCTTTAAAACAAGTTGCACTACGGTCTTAGAAATATTTTATCTTCGACTTATCTGTCGGATACTTATAGACGGATCTTCTTCAATCATTAATAAAATTGCTTCTTCGTTTTCTGGCGTACGAGCGTCTCGTTCACGCCCGGCATCAATAGCTCTGCGTACAGGTAGTACAGATCCGGTTTCTCGTATTCGATTTATCAATCGCAAAATTACATCAGAATGTGGAGCTCTACGCTGTGGAAAGCGTATTGCATACTCCTGCGCGGTAATTCAAGCACTTTGACCGCATTCACCATAAATTATTAACATATCACAATATTCGTTCGGAGTATAATCCATTTTAGTTTTTAAGAAATAATAATTTTAATATTAAGAAAAAACGTGTTACTTAATTGTTATTAACAAGAGAATGCAAAGAAAAAGAAATGACATGAGCAAACAAAACGCTCGCATAGAAACACACGCATGTAATTTTTTAAATTTTAATTATGAAAGATTTTAAAGTTATTTGTATTTTTCGTCAATAATTATTTATAATCTATTTATTAATAATTTATGGTAAATACAATAAAAATGCTTATGTTGCCGTGCAAGGGTACGCAATAAATTTTCCACAGCGTATAGCTCCAATTATAGCTAAAATATTTTTGTAATTGATAAATGAAGAAATAATTTCTAAAAAACGTAACACTTTTAAAAGAAAATAAAATGCATGGTTAACATTTTACAAAAGTACAAAATTTATTACGCGCAAGATTATGCACGTAGAGTCAATTTTTATATCTGATTATTGGTATAAGAACTGGGTTTCGTTAAAAAAATTTTATTTACAATTGCTTTATGCGCGACGACTTATTTAATATGCACAATTCCCATACTTGGAGCAAAGAAAATCTACATACGTACCATTCAAAATTACAACACCGTTTTAATTTAAATCTATGGACCGGCATATAAAATAATTTAATAGTAAGTTATTTTTCACTGTACATACATATTTTTGAATTGTTATAGATATATCCGATTTTTGTTCATTATATATATTATTGTTTATGTAACAAATACTGCAGTATCTTCAATATTAAATTACAGATTGTACCATTTGAAATACTTGCAAGAATCGATAGCAAAATGTATGTACAATTATTTTTTATGGAGTCATAAAATAATTTATTTACAAGGAACAAATTACTGGCGAGAAACTAGAAGAAATTATTGAAGCAATCGCTACAATAATACGAGAAATGATTAGCAAGGCAATAAATAGTCTATTACGATGCGCACAATTATGTATTAAGTGCCATAGTGGTCATTTCGAACATTTATTGTAAAATTTTTTTATTTAATAATTTAAAATTTGTTAAATATTTCATTATGTTATTAATTACTTAAATATTTTCTGTAATTTTATACTTTCAATAGGAAACTATTCTCATTTATGAATATTGCGTTCACAATTTATGCATAATTTATTGTAAAAATTTTAAAAATACCAAATAAACAAATGTTAAACTTATTTTTATTACATTTTATTTGTCACACGCCGCGTAGCATAGTGAACACCTTCATGGTGATAATATTGATCGACACTTTGACAGATGAAGTTGAAACATGTCGGAAATGTTTATTTGAATCAAATTCAAGATGTCCTTAATCTTTATACTTATTTTTCGTAAAAAAAATATACTAATGCAATAGAAAAGCGACAAAAAATATTTTGACAATGCTTAATGCAAATTTATACAATATTATCGTGAAAAAGGGTGCTATTCATAAGAGCACTATTATCACTTGTCATTTCGCCGTGCCTGAGCGCGCAAAATCCCAGCCCTGTCATTCGTGAAATATAATCGTTTCCCGTTTGAAAACTATCATAGCCTCGACATTTTCGCTGAGGAAAAATCGTTTTTAAATTGGCCAAAAAATCTGCCTTTAAAATATCTCGCGGTAGTTTCGGGACACCCTGTATATATTAAATATAATATATATTTATTAAATATACATATATATATATATTAAATATATATAAGTTTATAAATAAATACGTAAATAAATATAAACATTAATATAATATTGTATGCATGTATATAATTTTTTATTGAATTTCTAACGTGTTCGGCATAGTAGAAATAATTTGTGTACCGTCACATGTAAAAAATAAACACTTTTCGCTTATATCATCTATATTAATAATAGATTTATTGGCTAACTTAGTTACTATGAAAATATGATCCATTTGTAATAAAGAAAATTTTGAATTGAAATTATATTGTATTTCATCGCAGTCGAGTTCAAATAAATTATACTGAACAGGTTGAACATCAAGTTGAATCACTTCAATATAACAATTATTATCAAAATGCAAAAATTGCTCTATTTTTATAAATTTTCCAGACTTTAATTTTGCAGCAGTATCGTTTGTTCTGGATGGGCGATTATATTTGGTACTATGAAATAGTGTATTGTTATAAATGCATCGTGAATAACTTGATATATTACTGGTAACATTTGATGTAAAAAATGGCTCGAAATCTTGTATATTTAAAACGGTTTTTGCTCCTATTAATATTATTGACTTACGAGGGTGGTCTGAAAAGTTTCCGACCTCAACGTGAAGATGACAACACTCGTAAATAAAAGCTACTGAATTTCGTTGTTCATCTGTTGACAGTTACTCATCTAAAGTTTCAGCCATTTTGGACGCGCAGTTTTTATGTAACAGTCGTTTGAGTGAGTTGGTGTGAGTTTTTTTGTGAAAATGGACAAAATCGAGTATCGAGCTGTCATTAAATATTTGTTTTTGAAAGGCAATACGCCTACGCAAATCAAAGATGAGTTGGATTCTGTGTATGGGGACTCTGCACCATCATTTACCACAGTGAAATTTTGGGCAGCTGAATTTAAACGTGGCCGTAAGAGCTTGGGAGACGATGAACGTTCGGGACGTCCAAAAACTGCAACTACCGACGAAAACATCGCCAAAGTTCACCAAATGGTGCTAGACGACCGCCGAATTAAAGTGAGAGAGATAGCAGAGGTTATGAACATGTCAAAAGAACGTGTTTGTCACATATTAGATGAACATTTAGGCATGAGAAAGCTGTCCGCGCGTTGGGTGCCGCGTTTGCTCACGTTAGACCAAAAACGTGTTCGAATGAACATTTCCAACGCTCTTTTGACGCAGTTTAGGCGCAATAAATCCGAGTTTTGGCGCCGATTAATTACTGTAGATGAAACTTGGATACACCATTATACGCCCGAAACAAAAATACAATCCAAACAGTGGACTGCAAAGGGGGAACCGGCTCCAAAAAAAGCAAAAACTGTTTTTTCGGCTGGGAAAGTGATGGCGACTGTTTTTTGGGATAGTCATGGAGTTATTTTAATCGATTATCTTCAAAAAGGAAAAACCATTACAGGAGCATACTACGCATCATTACTTGACAAGCTGAAGGCAGAACTTGCGGAAAAACGGCCACATTTGCAGAAAAAGAAAATCCTGTTTCACCAAGACAACGCACCGTCTCACACCTCAGCGGTTGCCATGGCGAAAATCCACGAATTATCGTTTGAACTGCTTGACCATCCGCCTTACTCACCAGATCTAGCCCCAAGCGACTTCTTTTTGTTCCCTCATCTAAAAATTGCGCTCGGAGGACAAAGATTTTCGTCAAATGAAGAGGCAATCACCTTCGTGAACAATTATTTTGCAGAGAAAAATGCCGAGTACTATTTTGACGGGTTACAGAGATGGGAGCATCGCTAGGAGAAGTGTGTAGAGTTACAAGGAGACTATGTTGAAAAATAAAAAAAAAATTTTAGAAAAAATGTGTTGTATCTTTGTTAGGTCGGAAACTTTTCAGACCACCCTCGTATTGCAGTAAGTCGAATTTACTCTTACAGCATTCATTGTCTCGGCGGGCGAGAAAAGATAACTAGTACAAAATTGTTTACAAGGTTTTTGTTTTCCAATTTTTGAAATAGCATGTAGCAATGTTTCTTTTGTAATTTGTTTTTTAGATATTTGATTAACAACACCGTCAGGACCATGCACGTGTTGTTTCAATTTATAAATCATGCTTTCATAAGGAAATGCAGACGTAGCCCACAAAGGACCTGTTTGTTTCACGGAACGCACTACATGCAATAACGAATGCACATTAAATGTCATATACTGCACTCCATACATTATTTCAAACATGCCGACAAATTTAAGTAAATTATATTCACAATCATTAAGTTCCGCTTCAGTAATATTACATTTTAAAAGAACGTATATGCTTTTTATCAATAAAGCCAGATGATGCAATGTCGGATCAGGTAATAACCTCGTAAACAAATAAGACTATAAAATAAAAGCCATGATCGCCATTCAGAGGCTTTCCATTTTGCTTTATCGAGAAACGACCGCGGTAATCTATGTATTTCATGTACCGGCGTTATTTTCTGTAAGCGATCCGATATCTTTTTTATATCTTGAGGTTTTAAATGAACCTTACAATCTGCTATAGACCACATATCCCACATTTGCTTACTAACACCTAATAATATTCCATGCATATAATCAATAGGAAATCCCCAGACCATATCAAATGTGGACAATTCAAGTAAAATGCTCGGATCTTTTACACCACGAACGAATTTTGTAGAACTTTCTACATCATTAACGTCTCTGATATGTAAATCATGGCTTCGATCTCTGATTTCTTTGTCTGTAATGGGATATCGCATACTACGGTATAAATATTTTCCTGGTAAATAACACCAGCTACAACCGTAATAACCGTTAAATTGAAATCGATTTTGAATGGACGGTCGAGCGACTGAATCAACACAAGAAAATAAAGGTAAAAATTTTACATTTATTTTCGTCGCTTGATTGTATATGTCAGATTGGGTTATAATTATTCCCTGTGTTTCCAAAACTTTGGCTTGATCGACAAAAGGTTTTAAAAATAAATTCATCATTGTCGGAGTTAATTCTTTTTCTCCTACGAAAAGAGCTATTAGTAATATTTTTTTAAAGCGTAGTTTTGCCGGTAACTCATTTATGCTAATCATTAGTGGCCACATACTTCGTTTCGAACTGTGAAATAACGGAGCGCCATCCGTATTAAAATTGTACGTAGCAAAAAGGTCGTTATTATTCTCTTTATATTTTCGATTTAGAATTATCTTGTACAGTCTACCGCTGTGAATATTTTGCAAAGTATTTTCGTCCTTATTTAAGTTATTTTTTATTTTCTTAATATTGTTAAGCAGTTGCAATTGCGCTTCTTGATTGTAATTGAACAGTATTTTTAATTGATATGCATGATCAATTGAGATGAAATAATTATTTGAACTCATTGACAAATGATATCTCGTTTTACACTTTTCACAAATTATTGATTGATTGCTGAATTGTTGACTGGAAACTGGAGGAATTAACAATGTATAGCAATATTGACAATAAAAGTTGTAGGATATAACTTTATCTGGTGGATTATATAAATGAGCCAATCGATATTTACTATAATTCCATTTTTCGAACCGTGGTCGTGCTAAAACTTTAATTAATTCGAATAATCCGTCTCTTGCGGTATTGCTAATTGAAAAACGAATACTATATGATACTATCATGAGTATAACGTCGCCACACTTAGTCCACTTACTTCAAACATAATATTTTGAAGATCAGGCATGTTAAAATTTTGGAAAATATTATCGTCATCTGGATCATATGAGTTGTCGTTGATAAAAGACTTTGGTGATGGCGAGTGATTATGATGCGGGTCACAATTGTCTGTATCGACGAATTCTTCATCAATCACTTGTTGAATATAAGTTTCTCCATTAAAATTGAATTCAATATTCATTTCTTCGTTAGAAATGTCTGAATCAAATGTAGATTCACACAAATCATTATTTTGTTGGCTAAGACCTAAATTGCCACTTGATGTAGACGGCATATCTAAATCGAAGGGCATATCGCTTTCATCTGTATGAATAAATAATAAGTTCACAAATAAAACATATATATATTCAATTGTAGGAATACTTAAATATATACATATATACAATATTATACAGAGTGTTTTAAAAGTCTGTAAACAGTTGAATATCTCATAAACAGTGTATATATTTAAAAAAAAATGATTCAGATAAAATCTGTAGGATTTAAAAATATCTAATATTTACAGATCTTTTGACCTTGACAACGCCGCACCCATCTGTAAATAGATATTTTTAAATCCTACAATTTTTATCGGAAAAAATTTTTTTTTAATATGCATTGTTATTATGAAATATTCGTCCCTTCTTAAACTTTTAAAACACCCTGTATAATTCATTAATTTCCACGCATCTCTCTCTCTCTCTCTCTCTCTCTCTCTCTCTCTCTCACACACACACACACACACAAAATTTTATTATTTTATAATACAGCAAAAAAGTACGAAATATATATATTTTTATATCTATTATTGAAGTCGAATTATTTTTTAATAATTTATTTCATCTCCATGTCGTCACAGGAGAAATCATATTTTCATGAAACGTTGGACTTAAAAAAATCTTCTTTAATCTCTTTCTTTTTCTTTTTAATTGATCCGCATTGTCCATTTTATTTTTTTTGTTGTTGTTTGACTGCGTTTGACTGTCGGATGGCCAGTACGAAAGGACGAGAGGAGAAGAGAGACAAAAGTGAGAGAGAAAGCGCACTGCGGTCATCATTTGTTCGGCGGGCGTCCGCGTTGCCTGGTTCCCGCGCGACGTGCGATCATATTATCAAAAAACAGTTTCAACGCAGGCATTGTGTCCGCTTATATTCTTTTACGTGCGTTTATATTTCGCGATTCTTGCGACAAGAATATTATAGAAGTGAATTATAATATGTTCGGCTACATATCGTACACTGTAGGACAACAGTGTGACAAGCACGAAGAAAAAGACATTATACATATCAGTAAAGTTAAAAAATATGACAAAGATAACCCGAGATGGCAGATGTATAAGATTGAATGCGGTAATCCAAATAATTCATGTACTGGAGTTGTACTTGTCACAGGAGGTAAGCATCAGTTAAATTTAATTCAATATTAAAATATCAATTTTTCTTTTTAGTAGGCATAATATGGTATTTCTATTTCTGCAATGTAATATAACGCACGCGCGTTCAACATAAGAATATATGTCGAGCAAAGCATATATATATATACAGGGTGTCCGGTAATTCGCGCCCCACCCGCCAGGTGCAGGTTGAGCAGGTCAAACCGAGTAAAAAAGTCATCTACCATTTTGCAAAATTCTCAATAATAAGAGAGAAATTAATTAATAAAGTTCGGCCAGTACAAGCGCGCGGAGAGAAGGGACGGCCCACTGTGGCATGGTCACTAAGCGCGCGGCGATAAACGACAGCGTAATGTTATACCGTAGCTACGCGCGCGATCGCGCGACGAAGCTTTGGCAGACGCGCTTTGCAAATGAACAAGCCTAAGTATAAATGATTGAAAAATAATTAATACAACTAATTTTTTAATATTTTTTGACATTCTCTCTCTCTTTCTCGTGCACGGAGAGTATTTTCTTTTAGAATTTACCGAAAATTATGGTAATCGTGGGACAATATGGTATGGAAAGAATTTTATGAGAATTTTTCTGATTAATATTTATCGCAATAAAAAATAATATCTATCATTATAAAATATAAAATATGTTTAATTAATTTTATAATACAGTTTAGTATACAGTTCAATAAAATTAGTCAAACATATTTTATATTTTATAATGATAGATATTATTTTTTATTGCGATAAATATTAATCAGAAAAATTCTCATAAAATTCTTTCCATACCATATTGTCCCACGATTACCATGATTTTCAGTAAATTCTAAAAGAAGATGCTCTCCGTGCACGAGAAAGAGAGAGAGAGAGAATGTCAAAAAATATTAAAAAATTAGTTGTATTAATTATTTTTCAATCACATTTATACTTAGGCGTGTTCATTTGCAAAGCGCGTCTGCCAACGCTTCGACGCGCGGTCGCGCGCGTAGCAACGGTATAACATTACGCTGTCGTTTATCGCCGCGCGCTTAGTGACCACGCCACAGTGGGCCGTCCCTTCTCTCCGCACGCTTGTACTGGCCGAACTTTATTAATTAATTTCTCTCTTATTATTGAGAATTTTGCAAAATGGTAGATGACTTTTTTACTCGGTTTGACCTGCTCTACCTGCACATGGCGGGTGGGGTGCGAATTACCGGACACCCTGTATATGCTTTGCTCATATATATATGTATATAATGATGCATGATTTACTGAATATTAAAAGTTTAATAATGCCAATTCAATATTTTTCTGTAAACCGTTGTATAATTTAATAAAAAATTCGAAGTTGTATACGCATTTCATATATTGTATATCTAAAAGATAATATTTTTTATTACATATAACACACATATAATATCATAATTACGTTTAGTATATATATATATATATATATGAACATAATTCTGTATAATACTTATTAAATTATTATACTTTTTATTACGTGAACTTTTTATTACATGATATAATTTATTTACAATAATAAAAATACCTATATAACTAATACATACTTGTTTCTCTGCATAAGAATCAAAACAGGAAGTTGAAAAACTCCTAATAGAAAAACGGATAAAAATACCATCAAAAAAATTGGTACTGTCACCACCGTCCACATCAGAAGATGAGAACATCAAAAACACGAAAAAGGTAAACTTTGTGTTTTATGTTATTACTGATTGTTAAAGGAAGGATAATGAGCTCATTGTGTAACAATTATAATTATTACTGTTATTAAAGACCGAATAGAAAAAATCGAGATTGCCACAGCTGTTTCGTTGTGATTAAATTATTGTTTATATTGTCAAAAATTTATCACGTATGAAAAAAACTAAAAATTGTAATATATATATAATAGCTATACATTGATGAGACATAAAATTATTTATTTTGCCGTTAACATTATTTTGTATGAAAATACAAAAAGAAACTAACTATTGATCTATTATTTCAAGGAGTGTACAAATTTAGAGATTCTATTTTAAAAATCTAAAAAATACTTTAGTTGTTTTTTAAATTTATTTATTTATATTTTAAAAATTATTATATTTTACATTGTAATTTAAATATTTCGGACACATGTGACATAAATGTGATTTTATATTCTCAAGTATATTGTGTTAATTGTATTTAACAGAAATGTGAAGCAACTAATAAGGCAACCGCAACAATTGCCAAAAATATGCTGTCACAGTTAAAAAATAAACAAAGAGAAGATTCCTTTAATGTAAGGAAATACATTTTATTTAATAATATTTCTGATAAAAATGCGTGTGATATATTTACTACCTTTAATGTATTTTATATTACAGTCTAATATAGAATCGACGGTTCTATCGCCGATCGAGAACCTGCAGACAGAATCTGCATCTAATAAAAGAAAATGTTCCAATGTAGAAAATACAGTAAAAAATTATTTCACACATTGTAATGAGGGTTTCGTGATCGATTTTAATAATTATTTCGTCTTCTGAGTTTTTATCGTGTATTGCACTTATTCGCTGCCTTTTTCGCAATAGTGAATAAGTGTAATATATGCGGAAAGAACTCGAAAGATGAAACGGTAATACTGCATGATGTATCCATAGGAATATCAACCATATCTGAAATTGCAACAAGAATTAATTGATATTACGACAAAATACAATGCAGCTAAGAAGGAAACAGCCAAATTACAAAAAATTAAAGCCGAATTGCAAGAAAAAAACTTAGAGTTACAAGAAATAAGACAGCTAAACGAAAAGCTTCAAAAGAAAGTAATTGACAAATTTAAAAAGTTTAAAAAAATGTCAGGTAATAATTGAATAAATAATATAAATAGAATTTTATTAAAATATACGTGACAGTAAATTATAAGCAAATCTAAACGTCATATTTTAATAAATGTTCACAATTTTTCATTATTTATTTCGATACTACATTTCAGATTTTACATTCTCTAAAAAGAAATCGGAGACATATGATGAAATTTCACCTGTGGATGCTTTCCGAGAAGAACAACAATTCAGAATGGTGTGTAAGATGTTTACAAATTCGTAAAATGGTCTCATTTATTTATTTATTCTAAAATTGTAGATTCATTTAGGAAAAAATGTGTGGATTCCTGAAAGTTCATATAATGCTGCCTGCGTTAACGTTAAATCGCCATCGATGTTTGTGAAAAATTTATCTGTGGCCGTTTTTGGACATGATGTTTTCATAAAGAGCAGCGTGACGGGCACAAAATGCCATTCAAAGCCCGGTTCTGTTCCGAAACCTCCATTGAATGGTACAAAGATGGCAGCGATCAAAGGTATATTCCAATGTAAAAATTCGTAAAGATATATTATTCCAATTGTATTATGTCATTGTTTCGTTATATAGTTATTTTTAACAATACGTATATAAGTATACATATTTCAGATATATTTCGATACTGGCTAATAAAGGAGCGAAACTTTGAAGAGGTTGCTGCCGACTTAGAAATTTCAAAAGTTGGATTATACAGGGTGTCCGGTAATTCGCGCCCCACCCGCCATGTGCAGGTAGAGCAGGTTAAATCGAGTAAAAAAGTCATCTACCATTTTGCAAAATTCTCAATAATAAGAGAAAAATTAATTAATAAAGTTCGGCCAGTACAAGCGCGCGGAGAGAAGAGACGGCCCACTGTGGCGTGGTCACTAAGGGCGCGGCGAAAAACGACAGCGTAATGTTATACCGTTGCTACGCGCGCGATCGCGTGACGAAGCGTTGGCAGACGCGCTTTGCAAATGAACACGCCTAAGTATAAATGATTGAAAAATAATTAATACAACTAATTTTTTAATATTTTTTGACATTCTCTCTCTCTCTCTCTCTCTCTCTCTCTCTCTCTCTCTTCTTAGAATTTATTTAAAATTCATTTCTCTTAGAATTCTGTAAATCATGCGAATCGTGAAACAATATTGGTATGGGAAAAATTTCATGAGAATTTTTCTGATTAATATTTATCGCAATAGAAAATAATATCTATCATTATAAAATATAAAATATGTTTGACTAATTTTATTAAACTGTATACTAAACTGTATTATAAAATTAATTAAACATATTTTATATTTTATAATGATAGATATTATTTTGTATTGCGATAAATATTAATCAGAAAAATTCTCATAAAATTCTTTCCATCGTTTTTCGCCGCGCGCTTAGTGACCATGCCACAGTGGGCCGTCTCTTCTCTCCGCGCGCTTGTACTGGCCGAACTTTATTAATTAATTTTTCTCTTATTATTGAGAATTTTGCAAAATGGTAGATGACTTTTTTACTCGGTTTAACCTGCTCTACCTGCACATGGCGGGTGGGGCGCGAATTACCGGACACCCTGTATATTTCCAGGAAAATTTCAGATCTATGCAGACCCTCCAAAAGCACTAACGGTTAGCATATATATATATATATATGATATATTATTTAAAATGTATGAGCGCGTAGAAATGAAAGAAAAATTACATCGTGGACTGCATAAAGTACACTGTATGTCAAGTTTCAACTGAGAATTACTTTCACATTCAAATACTTATAATTAATACATATTTCAAAATTTATTCCTGCATTTTATTGTTAGGTACGATATATACTATAAACAGATTATTGCATTGGAATATGAGATTACAAAAATATGTGCATGTAGCAAACACGGTATATAAATGTTATGTACATGTAAGTAATCAAGCATGTTACATATGTATATGTTAGTTGTAATTTCTCACTCATAGATGTAACATTTTTAATATAACATATATTGCATTGTAGTTATATTGTCATTACATTGTAGTTATATTGTCATTATATCCCAGATAGCACTGACTTATCGATACATCAATGTGCTATTTGGTATATAATTACAATATAACTACAATGTAATATATGTTATATTAAAAATGTTACATTTATGAGTGGGAAATTACAACTAACATATACGTTACATGTAACATGCTTGATTACTTACATGTACATAACATTTATATACCGTGTTTGCTGGGTAATAATTAAAAATATACTATTCTAATTTATTTTACAGGCGAGAAACTGTCTGTGAATGACGAAGGCGAGAAACCGTCTGTGAATGACGAAGACGAGAAATCGTCTGTGAATGACGAAGGCGAGACACCAGCATCTGTGAATGACAATGAAGGCGAACAATCGTTTATGGATGATGAAGAGATTCCATGAAAGAAGAAAATTATGAATTAAAATTATAATATACAAGTTCAAAAGTAGTTCATATTCTAAAAATATAAAGAGTAGATTTAACAAAATATTATTATTCCCTGTATTTTCAGAAAAACGCGTTTAAAATTTTTCTTACCGTTTGATATGGTTAATTAATAAAATGGTAAAATTAATAACACCTTTAATCTCTGCCAATTCGGGATCATAAAAGGCCGGACTACCTCTTCTATCTCGAACAAAAGTTGTAATAAATTTTCTTCCTTGGCAGCAATCTTGGCTTCTTTTTAATCATCTGACACTTGCTTTTCAGATCGGTCAATTCGCAATTGCAATTTGTAATTTACAATTGCAAACACATTACGTATCCGCTTAAATCCGCAAATGCGGGTAGATATTTTATCGGTTTATGTCCAAATTTCTCAATGCAATTCGTGTTTGTTTTTGTCCGCTTACTATGTGCTTTTGAAATCGTATTTCATTGCAATTGCAAACACGTTTTGTATTCACTTAAATCCGTAAATGCGGATAAAGATTTTGTTTGCACTTGTGAGGAATTACGATTTCAAAAACACATAATAAACGGACAAGTTTTTTTTTATACGCATTTGTTAGAAATTTCCGGCAGGGATTTTAAAGAGAAATAAAATATAATGAATTACAATAATAAAAGATGACAAAATGAAATATATATGATAAAATTTATATATGCAGACTAGAAGTACAATCAATTGACAACTGCCATGAAAATAGCGAACAAGAACAATCGTTGCAAATGATGGATGTGTCAAACTTATCGAAGTAAGAAAAATATTTTATGAATTGTTCATAAAATCAAAACAGAAAGTTATCTTTTACTTAACTATAATATTAAATTATTGAATTTTTTTCAGCGAAGTGTCTGTAAATGAACAGCATGATACAGCAATCACGCCTTTGCCAGAGGCGTTTTCTACTCCAACAAGAAAGAAAATCCGATATCCTGGTGACATCTCCAATAACTTATTGGAAAAAATGACTCCAACAAAATTAAAACAATCTGTTCGGTTGCTTAGAGAAACTTGTCAAAAAAAGGATCATAAAATCAAGCGATTGCAATCTCTTCAAAACCGACAGAAGAAAAAAATTGAATCGTTGCAAAGTTTACTATCAGATTTAAAAAAAAATAACTCACTTTCTTCAAATACTTATGATATCATGCAGGTAATATAAGATTTTTTTTTTTAATCAATTGTATAGTATTCATGCAGATAATATAAGATTTTTTTTTTTAATCAATTGTATATATTATTCATGCAGATAATATAAAATTTTTTTTTTAATCAATTGTATATTATTCATGCAGATAATATAAGATTTTTTAAAAATCAATTGTATATTATTCATGCAGATAATATACGATTTTTTTTTAATCAATTGTATATTATATGTAATGTATATACATTATTTTTGATGTATTTATAATGGATCTTATACAAATCTTCTATTATTAATCTTCTTATTTCTCATGTATTTGTAATGAATTTTCGTGTATTTTTAATGTATTTTCAATAAATATCTTAGAATTTGTCTGAAGAAAAATCAATCATTAAAGAAATTAAGAAAGGGAAAATAAAAGGACGGTATTTTCCAGAGTTACGGGCTTTTGCGTTAACATTAAACTTTTATAGTCCAAAAGCATACAATTATGTGCGAGAAGTTTACAAAAATAAATTACCAGCTCCGTCAACGCTGCGATCTTGGTATGCTAACACGAACGGATCTCCTGGTTTTACACAAGAAGCTTTTGATATTTTAAAAAAAGAAGCGAGGCTGCCGGAGATAAAAAAATATATGCTACTTTGATAATGGACGAAATAGCAATAAGGAAGCAACTTGAATGGAGTAATTCAGAAAAAAAATTCCTTGGTTATGTGGATTGCGGAACCGTAATACCAGAACCTGATAATATGCCTTTGACTAAAGAAGCGTTGGTCTATTTACTAACAGATCTTAATGAAAGATGGAAAATACCGGTTGCCTACTTTTACATAGATAGTTTAACATCACAAGAACGAGCTGAAATTACTTTACAAATTCTAAATTTCATAGCTCCGTCAGGAATTAATATTATTGCATTGACATTCGATGGGCTTCCAGCAAACATTAAAATGTGCACTGAGTTAAATGCAGATGTGTACAATAATAGGCCATACTTCCGACATCCAACGCGTGATCACGACATAGTCATATTTTTGGATGCTGCACATATGCTCAAGCTGATACGAACAGCTTGGGCCACTAAAGAAATTTTGTATGACAGCAATGGAAACTCTATAAAATGGGAGTTCATTGAAAACCTGGTCCATCTACAAGAAAATGACTATTTTCATTTAGCAAATAAAATTAATAACAAACATCCAATGGCAAAAAAATAAAATGAGCGTAAAGTTATCAGCCCAAACATTAAGTGAAAGCTGTGCAACTGCCTTAGAATTATTAATGAAAGAAGGACATCCGGATTTTCTAGAGTGCACTGCGACTATTACATTTTTAAGAATGGTCAATAATACATTCGATTGCTTAAATTCTCGAAGTATGTTTTCATACGGTTTTAAACGACCATTACAACCAGACACGGCTTTTGAAATGTTAAATTTTTTTGCTAAAGCTATACAATATTTCTCCAATATAAAAATTCATCCTAATGGTAAATTGATAACGGAAATTAAATCAAAAATCGGATTTTTAGGATTTATTATTGATTTACAAAATTTGAAAAAAATATATCAAGATTATGTTGAAGTAGGATATTTGAAATATATTTTATCATATAAATTCTCTCAAGATCATCTAGAAATATTTTTTTCATGCATCCGAGCTATGGGGGGATATAATAACAATCCTAATTGTATCCAATTTACGTCGGCTTACAAGCGCCTTTTACATCATAATGAAGTCAAATCGTCAGCAGCGGCAAACTGTCTTCCACTTGATAGCACTACTTTATTGACGATATCTTCAAGAAGAATTAAAAAGAGCCCTATTGAATTGAAAGAGGAAAATATTGAAGATGTAAAAGTTGATAATATTCCACTTCAATATGTGAATTCAACAGTACACCACGTCGTACTTTACATTCCTGGTTTTGTTGAAATGCGCTTATTACAAAAACTTTCTTGCGACACATGCATCCAACTCGTGAATGAATCAAAAGAGGCAAATTCACTTTTTATTAATTTAAAAAGTCTTGGAAATTTACGTTATCCGAGACAAGATACGTATGCTATAACGAGTGTAACAGAAAAGCTATTTAATATTTATAGAATAGAAAATAAATTGAAAATGAAACACGCATTTCAAAAAATTACTATAAATGTGATAAGAAATATAAATTTTAATCAACTTTTTAATCATTTTGACGTACACGTAATGGACAATGACTTAATGTGCAATCATAAGTATAAATTAATAAAAACAATAATAGAATTATATTTAAAAGTAAAATTTTATTACTTCGGAAAAGAATTGACAAGAAAATCGCATATGTAAGAAAAGATTTTACAAAAATTATATTATTTAAAGGACAATAAGTTATTAATTATAATAAATAATTATTTATATTCTTTTATGTAAGATTGCGTTTTTTTATTCTGTTAATTTTTTATTTGCAAATATATATCCATATATTACATTACATTTTGATTAATTCTTTTCTTTTTTAAGGTCCGTTATTGCTCCTTTTATATTACATTTTTAAATCAATTTAAATTTTAATAATGAACAATGACAAACCATTTTTTTTAAATTTTATTTAAAGCACTTTTTAAACTTACTTCAAATTTTTTTTTACTTGTAAATAATTAGATTATGTGATTAACAGAATATGTGATTTAGTTCTTGGCTTGGCCATTTGGTATCTGGGAGCATTGAGATCTTGGATAGCAAGATGGCTGCCTATTAGCAGTCCTGAGGTATATAGTGAAAGATCCATTCTCTCTGCGGTGCGTCCGCGCGAGCGATGCAATGGTGTTTGTACGTATACGGACATACACCACTACATCACAGTATAAGTAAGAACAGTAGTTTCACTCCCTAAAAATTCTGTCCAAATGTATGTTGTCGCGCATGCGCGAATCGCACAATTAATAACATGGCGGCGATAGCAGCCTGACAGTGTAGCAGCGTATAATGTAAATAATTTGTAATATTTTTGCGTTTTGTTTTCACTATCAAATTAATATGAATTTATATTATATATTTCATTAGTGATTCCGTAGTATTTTGTACTGGTGTACAGTACAAATAAAATGCTATATACATATGAAATGTCGAGTTTCCTACAAAATAACCTAAAGATAAAAAATTTATTATCTATTTATTAATTTATTAAGTACATTACAAATTAATTTTTTAAACTATTTTTTATAGTAATTTTTAAACATTTTAATTCAGTTTAAAAAATGAGCAATAGAAGTGGTTACCGTTGTGCATTTAAACATTGCACTAGTGTTAGCGGAAAAAGTGATGGATTAAAAAAAACTTTATTTGCATTCCCGAAAGATGCAGAAAGGTATGTTTTTTATTACATTATATATTTTTAAAGATATGAATAAAAATCTGTTTTATTCATCTTTAAAAAGGTTTTAAACTATTACATAAAACAATATATAACAATTCATGGTACTTAATAGGGAAATTACTTATGAAAATATACAGTAATAAATATATTATATATCTCACTAATGTATACATTATATGTGATTATATTTTAAAGGTGTAAATTATGGATCGCAGCTTGTAATAGAGAGGCCTTAATTGCTAAGGATCCTATTATTTTACATAAAAGTTATAGAATATGCAAAGATCATTTTGCTGATACCATGTTTTTAAATTTAGAAAAAACACGGTTGCAGCCACATGCTGTTCCACTTTCTACTTTAGATAACAATGGTAAATATAAATATATTTAAATAAAATTATTCGAAATTTTTATTATTTTGATATTAATAAGTTGTGAAGCGTCATATATTTATTAATAATAGTAATTCAATTGCAATTCACTGCTACTATTATTATAGACTGTTCAATACATAATGAAATAAACATGGGAGCATCAACAAGTATAGACTATTCAATACATGATGAAATAAATATGGGAGCATCGACAAGTTCTACTAATACAAATACGAGTATTCCCATTTCTTCAGATTATTTATTAAATGCAGAACAGGAGAATTTTTCAGGTATGTTTATGTGAATTGTCTTTAAATATTTTATTTAACATAAATATTGTAGTAAATTTTTGTAATTTGTGTATGTTTATATAATTACAGAATCTCATCGCATAGAAAGAAACTATGAACAAAGAGATGTAAGCATTCAGACATCTTTATCATCAACATCACCGAGAAAATCTCGATTGCGGAAACAATTAACACGTGCTCGATCAAAAATACAAAAATTAGAAGCTATGCAAAAGAAAGAACACATAAAAATAGATATGGATGTATTCGACACAGCAATGGATAATTTTTTTCCGCCAGAAACAGCAAATTTTTTAAAAGCGCAAGCAGGTTTATTTCAACAAATGAACAAGGGTAGAAGGTATACTCCTGCATTCAAACAGCAATGTTTATCCCTCTTTTTTTCCAGTCCGAAAGGATACAGAAACTTATTAGCTTCAAAGTTGTTTTGCATGCCGAGTCCTACAACATTACATCGATTTACGCGAAATTTGCACTTGATTCCAGGAGTTCAATCTATAGCATTTGAATTATTAAAAATTAAAGTTGAGACTTTAGAGGAAATTAATAAATATTGCGTTATATGTATTGACGAAATGTCTTTAAAAGCAAATTTATTTTATAACTCAACAAGAGATAAAGTTATCGGTTTCGAAGATTTAGGATTAGATAATATAAATGATTTACATTTACCTGCATGTAATGCGGCAGTAATATTAATTAGAGGCATCTTTAAATCGTGGAAGCAGCCATTAGCGTACTTTTTTTTACATTCTTCAATTAATGCTTCTCACTTAGTAGATATTTTACATACAGTGATAATAAATTTAAGAAACATCGGTTTGAAAGTAGTTAGTATAATTACAGATATGGGTTCCAACTTTATAAAACTGTCTGAATTACTACATATTAATATTGAAAAACCATATTTTAAAATTAATGATCAAAAGATATTTTATATATTTGACGTTCCACATTTATTGAAAGCAACGAGAAATAATTTATTGCGGCATAATTATGTAGAAGATGATAAAGCTACATCATGGCAATATATTATTGATTTATATAATACAGACAAAAACAAGCAGTGTTGTATTGCACCAAAACTAACGGATGCACATATTAATCCTAATAACTTTCAAAGAATGAAGGTAAAATACGCTTCTCAGATATTAAGCAATACTGTTTCAGCCGCTCTTAACACATATATAAGTTTAAATATTTTTTCTCCCAACATTTACAGCAGAATTCATACATCGCTTTAATAAATTATTTGACATTTTAAACTCCTCTACACTTTATAACAGTAATCCTGACAAACAATCTTATACAAATTCGGAAGAGCAAAAACTTTTTTTGAATGATACAACATCTTTCCTCCAAAATATAAAAGTAAAAACTAAAAATGGGAAAGATATTACAAATTCAATAAAATCTATCAAATGTTGGATTATTACTATTAAATCGTTTTTTCAATTATGGACAGAAATGGAACAATTTTCAACTCCTATAAAATTTTTATTTACACGAAGATTGAATCAAGATGCCTTGGAAAATTTTTTCGGCGTAATACGCACTCAACATGGCAATGCTTACAATCCTACACCGATACAATTTTATTTTTCATTTAAAAAGTTGTTTCGTATAAATTACTGCCAAATTAATACAGGTAATTGTGAAATAGATAAAGATGAAATATTAACTAAATGTACAAATTTTAATGAAAAAGATATAGTAGAAATTCAAACAGTTTTCAATGAAAGTTCTGTTAATATGGAAATAGATGATTATGAATATCGTAATTTGCCGGTTAATGAAGAAAATGCATTTATGTATATTTGTGGATATCTGCTAAAACGTTGTTTCATACAGCATAGATGCGAAACATGTGAATCTTTTCTTTTAGACAACAATAACAATTAAAATAGTTTACAATTCTATAACTATTTTAAAGCATATAATAGCACAGAAAATAATATATATGGTAAATTATATATTCCTACCTCTATTTGTATCTTACATTAAAGAAATGCACATTAAATTTTTTGAAAATTTTAAAATTATTTGCCAAAGTAATGTCATTAAAAAATTTATATGTATACTTTTAGAAATTGAGTTTCCTAATACATATTCAAATTTTCCGAAAAATTATTTAATTAAATTTTATATTAGAGTTCGTTTATATTATACTTTAAAATTTATTAATAGAGAATTTAAAGAACAGAAAAGACACAATAAAAAAATTACAATTCTGCAGCATAAATAATAAATACGATAAATGTTATAAATGCTAAATATATTTTACAAAATGTTAAATATTGTATAAGATTTTAAGTATTTTAAAAATGTTACACTTGAAAATTTTTTATATAACATCTATATTAAAATATATAAATTATTTTTATTCTTTCTGTATCCTATATTCTTTACTCTGTATCCTATATCTTATTAATCTTATATATATTTTTCTTAATCTTTATATATATACAGGGTGTCCGGAGTCAATCGCATCACCCGTCGTATGCTGATAAAGCAAGTTAAACCGAGTAAGAAAGTCCTCTACCGTTTTGTGATGTTCGCAATAATTAATGAGAAATAAATTAAACAAGATCGGCCAATACGCGCGAGTTCAAGCGCGCGGCGAGAAGAGACAGCCCACGCGGGGGTCCAACGTTATGCATTGCTCGTATTTATCCATTGTCCTTTGTAGAGTGCTCCTCCCCGCTTTGTCGTGTGCGTAGCAACCGCGTAAACATTAGGCTTTTATTTTCGCCGCGTGACAAGAATCACGTAAACAGTAGGAGGTCTCTTCTCGCCGCGCGTTTTTACTCGCACGGATTGGCCGTTCTTTTTTATTTAATTTCTTATTAATTATTGCAAAAATCGCAAAACGGTACAGGACTTTCCTACTCAGTTTAACTGCCTCTACCTGCACACGACGGGTGATGCGGTTGACTCCGGACACCCTGTATATATACATATATGTATATCTATATTCCACATTTTCCTTTACTACAATATTTTCAATATATCTATTTTTTTACACAAATAAAATTTACATGTTAATACACAACTCTTTAACACACGAATGCTAGAATACCTTTAATAATATATTAATAATTTTTTTATCTTAGTAACTGCATGCTTTTATTCAAAATTAAATTTATGTATATAGCAATTGAGTTTATTTATATTATATTATAATATTTAATATTTCCAGGTAAACAATGTTTATTAATGTGGATGGATCAAATAATATAGAACATTTATTTTATATCTGTATATATTTAATTGAAAAAAATAAATGTTCAAGTTAAAAAGAAATTAATAATATTCACATTTGTACTTATACAAATAGATAAAAATTTACTACCATATTTTAATAGATAAAACATGTTTTTTATTTATTATGTTAAAATCTTTTATTTTTAATTTTTATTATTAAATATACAGAACACAATTTTTATAATTTTACTCATATAACAACAATTATAAATATATATAAATATATATAAATATATTAATAAAAATATTTAATAATACATATACATATATAATATTAATAGAAAAATAATATCTGATAATATTAATGTAATACAGATATTTTTATATTTTGGAATATATGTATATATTTTAATATTTTTATAGATATTTTTTCCAATAATTTACAAATAATTTAAAATAACAAAAAACACGCATATAGATATATCATAATATAACATATATGTAACTTCACAATAGTCAATTGATTTCAATGATTCAAATAAAGCGCCGCGCACAATTAATAATATGGCGGATGTTTGGGACATAAAGATCAAAGGTACCGACACAGAGTGAAACTACTGTTCTTACTTATACTGTGACTACATAAAGACCGAGAATTTATATTTCAGCGTTGGTAACCCTGAAACCGGAGTTTCGCATTGTCACCGCGCGAGGTCACCATTATCAATTCGGAATCTGGCCGTCACTCCTGTCGACCCTTAAACACGTCCGTTCACGTTCACGAACGACAACGGACTCCTTCTTACTGCTTACGTCTTACTGCTTAAGTTTTATTATGTGCCACGGCCTTTAGTGTCGTAGATCTACGGTACGAGTGGGATTCGACTAACCACGTTGCTTTTGACCACAGAACCTTCTGATAGGTAGACCTAGTAAAAAACCCTATACACCGGTCAATATAATTGGCTGTGGTCAAAAGCAACGTGATCAAACGGGACGCTCCCATATCCGCATATGTAATGAAATAAAATTTCTTAAATCAACTTTTCTTAATAAGTCTTATTTGAATATAATGTAGAAAATATATGCAATATATTACTTTCACTTTTTTCCTATTTTTGAATCAAAAGTATCAAACATTTAAGCAATCATGCATTTTAATCAAATTATGGTTTTAATTTATAGCTTTTTATATTAATTTTTTATATTAATTTATTTTTTACTTATTATTAATTTAATTAATTTTTTATTTATAAATTCGATTGGATGCGTAGTCTTTTGAAAATAAACATATAACAATAGGTACGCTCCGCTTGACGCTATATTTTCGCTTCGTAGACTTTGTAAGATTCTTCACCCTATTTAGTTAAAAATTATCCGATTTATGTCGTGTTTAATGTCGTTTTAATCGTCAAAATCTCATTAATCCATTAAGATTATTTTCAAGCCGATTAAATGCAAAATAATGGGCCTTGATGACATGCCATATTTGATAAACGTTACAACTTCCACTGAAGGCACTGATAAGAATGAGTCAATTTATTTTAATAATTTTAAATTCGATTCCACGTGTCAAGAGGATGATACGTGGTTTAATTTAATATTAAATTCGGAGGAGTGGAAACAAATTAAACCACTTCAATCAGAGAAGAAGAGAACTAATCACACGTTACGACCATGGGTATGGACCAATAACGTCGTTGCTGATGCATTTTATCGACAATATTATCTAACATGTGCATATACTTTTATTAGAAGCGAAGTAAATACATCCTCTGAAAGAAAATATTTCATCAAGATCATCGGCCGCTGTAAGAGCAAGACATGTGGCAATGTTTTCAATGGATTTTGTGATACAGAACCATCACCTGTTACTGATGAGCTTTGTATACGCGTTAAAACTCGAGATACTAGAAATCAAATGCATGAAATTCTGCAGCGTCCTTTAAATGGAGAAAGGCGAAAACAGCTTGGGAAAGAAGCAATCTCAGAATGTTCGAATTTACGAAAAAGAATGGTGAGAGAAAATTTGCGTCTCGGAGATATTGATGCACCAATAATACCTACATTGAATGTACCCCGACATGCGAAAAAAGAAGCAATTAATGAAGATTTAGGTTCCAAAAATTACATTGGCAATATTCTCTGGGATCAGAATATATTTGAAAGTGTTTTATTTGCAATATACCACAAAAGCATTATTGTAACATACAGTTTTGTAAAATATTTTGTGTGTGTGAGTATGTTGAGGCTCTGTAAATAAAATGATTATTATGTATTATTATCACATGATATCTCATATTTATTTAATTATATACATCTAATTATTTATTTATACAGGGTGTCCGATAATTTTTGACACACCCGAAGAGTGAAGGTAGATTGGCTGAATCTGAAAAGAAAAGTTCTGTACCATTTTGCTAAATTCGCAATAGTTATTGCGTTATTAATTAAAATATCTGAGCTAATGAGCGCTTAGGAAACGGTAGGCCGGAATCGGTAGGCATATAAGATGGCTTATTTGTTTACATCTCTTAGCATTAAAAACATTATCTGAGCGAGAGGTGGAGTCACGCAGCGAGCGGCGAGCGACGTGTGATATTTGTTGCTAAGAGATACACTTACTGACAAAAGTTAAGAAACAAAATAATCGTTTGGTAACTACTGTATGTTCTTTATTTTCTGAGATACATAGGTTGGAAGCAAAAATAGCATAAAGAGATAACATTTCATACATCAACATATTACAAGTTTTTTTTCGATTATACTTGTATAAAGACTACAATTAATATTGAGTCGAAAAACGAAATAAAATTTTGTGACAAAAATTAGGAAACATAGTTTACTTAAATAACACAGGTATGCATGGTCCTGCGTTCTAGGAAACAAAAGTCGTTTCTTACGTAATTTTGCTCGCAGAATCCGAATCTGGGAGTCGATTGTGTATCTTGAAACGAAGTGAAAATTACAAAAGTGAACAGATTTACTAGATTTCGACAAATGAAATTGTAGATATTCTAGTGAATTTCCTCACTTTTGTAATTTTCACATTGTTTTAAGATACGCAATCAACTCCCTGGCCGCAGAATTACTCTATCACTTCAGGTTCCCGAGGTAAATGGGTTAAAATAGCCAAAAAATAGCGATTTTGGTCATATTCATCCTATTATTAATAACAAAGCAATTTTTTTCTTAAAAATACTCAATGGCATCTTAAAGTACTGGTTTTTATCTTGAAAATGAATTTTGGTTTTCAACAGTACGATTTTTTTTTGCTGAGATATTCTATTTCGAATGTAGAGAGTTTATAGTGCATTATAGCATAGCATTTTAGGTTAATAGATCACATTTTCAATTTCTGTAACCCTTCTTGTGGTGTGTGTGTGTCACTAGGATAATTGTGACACACACACCTAACCACAAGAAAGGTTACAGAAACTGAAAATGTGATCTATTAGCCTAAAATGCTATGCTATAATGCACTATAAACTCTCTACATTCGAAATAGAATATCTCAGCAAAAAAATCGTACTGTTGAAAACCAAAATTTATTTTTAAGATAAAACCCGGTACTTTAAGATGCCATTGAGTATTTTTAAGAAAAAAAATTGCTTTGTTATTAATAATAGGATGAATATGGCAAAATCGCTGTTTTTTGGCTATTTTAACCCATTTATCTCGGGGACCTGACGTGATAGAGCAATTCTGCGGCCAGATTCGGATTCTGCGAGCAAAATTACGTAAGAAACGACTTTTGTTTCCCAGAACGCAGGACCATGCATACCTGTGTTATTTAAGTAAACTATGTTTCCTAATTTTTGTCACAAAGTTTTATTTCGTTTCTTCGACTCAATATTAATTGTAGTCTTTATACAAGTATAATCGAAAAAAAAACTTGTAGTATGTTGATGTATAAAATGTTATCTCTTTATGCTATTTTTGCTTCCAACCTATGTATCTCAGAAAATAAAGAACATACAGTAGTTACCAAACGATTATTTTGTTTCTTAACTTTTGTCAGTAAGTGTATGTAGATGGTTTTTGTATATTCTCTTATATGTGCCTTATTCCTTATTGTGTTTCTACTGTTACATTTCTTTCTATATTTTCCCATTCGATTATCCTGATTATCCTAATAGAGAATTATTATTGTATTGATATATACCTTAAAATATTAAATATATACGATAAAATTAATTAATAAAATAATTAAAATGTTTATGTCCTTGGCCAAATTTATTATATGAAATATTGGAAATAATGAATATGAAAATTTTGTGTAATAATTCGTTTGTTATTGAATCGTGTGTTCATGTATTTATTTAAATATTAATTTGTTATTGCTGTTTACATATATTTATGATATTGAATTTATTTATGGAATTTACTAATTATATATAAATGTGTTAATTAATCTCGTTTGGACGAAGGTTTTGCCCTGGTCCATGACAGTTTATTAAGTTGTGTTTTCTGGTCGCTTAATTAAATATTTCGCTCTGATTTTGCGACCTACCGAAATTTATTGACCATTTATTAAATTATGTCTTACAGTTGCTGATTTAGATCTGGCTCTGATCTTGCGACTATAAAATGTTGTGATTGAATATTGTTGATTGAATTTTGTGAATCAGGGCTTTGCCTTCCCAGACAGCACATTCTCAGACAAAACCATGTCCAAAATCGGCACATAAGACGTCTTTAAGGCGTCTTATGTCTCGATTTTAAACGTGGTGTTGTCTGGGATATTATCTGCCATAAATCAGCCTTGAAAGTATAGGAAAAAGACTTTTGCATATTTGTGAGACAGAAAGGTCAGAAAGGTCAAAGCCCCACAGCCTCAATAGTCTCTTTGTCTCGCAGGTCGCATTGTACGGCTTGTGACAAAAGGCGCCGTTCGCATTTCAGTTCAATATGGATATGAAATTTTTTTTTGCCTAATTAAAAAACATAAAACCACCTTTTTGTCGATTATTTTTAACTGACGGTTCCGAAACTTATTAATAAAATTATAAAAAATAAAAATACATCATTATTAAAAAAATATGTATGTATATTAAATAAAATATATAAAAGAAAATTATATATATAAATATAAAAAGTTTTTAAAAAATATATATTATATCTTTTTTCTTCTTTGATGATAATATTTTATTAATAATCATTTTCCCAGGTAGCAAATGTTCGTCATTTTGACGTCGAATACTAGTCATGTTTGTACGAATGACGTCAAGTGACCAAATATTGACCATCATTTACAAGTCTTTTGAATGACATTATAATGACGTCATTATATTACGTCAGTATGACGTAATATTTAAGTCCTATATTCCATTTTATTTACATTGGCGTCATAATCTATAAAAAAATGCCATTTTATCTAAACGAGATCCTTGATAGGGAGTATTTGTGTTTGACTGTATTTATGATTTTGTTATAAATGTATTTACATTTATAGTTATAAATTTATTTATTTATATTTTATTCTATTTATTTAACGTTTCCTAGTGAAAGCAAATAACGTTCGCAACGCTTACGAGCATAATCTGTCTGTAATTTTTGGTGAACAATAAAGATAAAATAATGCCACGAGCATTGCGAACGCCAAGTGAAACATGCCTTAAATTACGCTTGTGTCGTTATACTGCGCATGTGTTTTCTTTGGTATATCGGCGAAGGAGTTAGTCCGTGCAAGTCCGTGCTTGTTCGTTTATTGCTCAGTGTACAAGACGCATGAGAGAGTTCCGTATAAACTTTTTTATTATTTAATATACTTTTACGTAATATACTTTCTTAATTATCTAATATAAAGTATTAAAATGACTTTTGTTGGCGTCGAATTTGCTAGTGACTATATTGAGAAAGCATCAATTGCTTTAGTACATCGCTCATGGCTTACGCCACGAAAGAAAGAGGTTTGGTGGCCTCCATATAAAACTGGTGCACAATTTAAGAAAACACTTCTTCTCGAGGAAAAACCAAAAACTGAAACATGGAAATTATACGGGATCAAACAAATATTTTTTCCTGTGGTATGTACTATACATGTGTATATAAACATATGTATGTGTATATATGTGTGTGTGTATTGATGAGTATTGAATATTTATTACTTATTTAATTATTTAATATTATTGAATATTATTGATGTGATTACTTTCAATTAGCAAATTTTATTCCATAAAATTAGGTTATGTTTATAAAACTTGCCTTTAATAATTTTATCTTTATTATAATTTTATAGATGAATTTGAGAAAGCTAATCAAAAACTAAAAAAGTGTGAAGAGTTTTCCGATGTGCAATCTTCTACAGTGGAAGATAGAGAGCAACCAAAGAAAAGACAGTCAAAACGAAATTCTAAATATATATCATCTACAAGTGAAGAAGAAAATGAAAACGATCGTTCTTTATGTCGACCACCAAAAATTTCCACATTTGGTAAAAATATTTTTCAATAATATTAGTCATATGTAAAAGATTTAATTTATATTTAATTACATTTGCTTCCCGCTTTATCAAATTATATGAAAAATTAACATTTTTTTTATTTCTGCCTTTGCTTTAAGAATTCAGATTTTTAACATTAACAAATTAGATGTAATGCAGTAATTATAAATAACTAATATCAAATATTATTTAGCAACTTAATATCTCTTGTTTGCACTAATACTTTAATATAAGAGATATTAAACTGCTAAATGAAACGTTCTTGTTATAAAACTGTTATCATTTAAAATTAGTCATCTAAAATTACATCAAAAACAAAGTAATAATGCAGGCAACAATTTATATTTGTATGATTGTGAGACTTGATTTAAATAATTATATACAAACAAAATATATTGATGAATTGATCTGATTTAATTATAATCTACACAAATAAGACTATAATTATTTATAGATAGTTTAACTATAAATATTGCTAAAATACTACCATTATTAATAAATAAATATAAATTAGTAAATATAAATCTAATTAATAAATATAAATCTAATTTTATCTTTTTGCAAATATTGGAAGCATTTTATTATCTGATCATTATTGTTTAGCGCATGTGCTACAAGATGAATCTTTAACACCACAATCCATGATATCAAGATGCTTTCCAGAAACAGGTAAAAAGAAATAGCAAAATATTTAGAATAGTAATAAAGCATTATTTTTGGAATTTTGTTTCTAATGTTTGCATTTTTCTTTAAATTTGTTATATACATTATCGCAACAAGGCACGGATTCTTCTGATACTTCTGCATGCAATATTACTAGTAGAAGATCAAAGGTTGTAGGTTCTTTAAATGAAACCACAACATCATCGCCATCCTTATCTAATATTTCCACAAACATCAGTTCTCAATCAGAGTCTTTAAATTCAACACTTATTAATGAATCGTGTAATTCATGTGGAGGATTATATTTGCGTAGCTTTACTGGTGTGTATTATTATTCTATAACATAAAAAATATATTTTTTTTTATACTAGTAT